>APKU01000108.1:0-178795 GCA_000472125.2 Hirsutella thompsonii MTCC6686
GGGCGGCGCCGCCGTCGGGGGCGTCCTGCGCGGCGCCCTGAGCCCGCGCTTCGTCGACGGCTGGTTCGAGGCCTGGTTCCTCGTCGGCGCGGCGCTGACGGCCGTAGGACTCTGGGTCGGTCGGAGACTCGCGGGCGCGGCGGACGATGAGTGGTGGGAGGATGATTTGGGTGCCGAGGAGATGGGTGCCAAGAGGATGTGATGTCGAGGCGAGGCTCTACTCGTGATGCGAAGTGGACATGTACAATCCTCGTCGTGTACGAATCCCTTTTGTGTTGTCCTTGAGTAGGTGTTTATCAGCAGGTGTTTTGAGCAGGTGTTATCGGGCCCCCTGGGCTGGCCTGGGATGAAGCGAAAAACTAAAGACTTGTATTTTTGGTGTTTTCAAACGTGTATGATATGAGAACAAGTTACAAGATGAGAATCTCAAGTATACCATATGACATTGACTGTTGTGTATCCGTGAAACAAGTCGTTGCGAAATGACTTGCAACGAGTCAAGCTATATACCATTTTGTAGGCTGTTGAACCTAGTGTAGACTTTGATTCCTGTCGACTTGCTACTAGACGCGCAACGTTATACACGTAACAGACGAGATGTTTTATCCTGGAAACGACGCAAGAGAACGTAAGCGTATAAATGTGCTTTACCCTACGACGTACAGCCGGACATATACAGTGGGTAGGTTTGAGGACATGGCACAAAGATATCAGCGGCGGGGGATAGACTCGCCAAAGGGGGGGCAACAGAAGAAGAAGAAGCCGGAGAAAAAGGAAGCCGGGGCAAGTCCAACGCTGCCAGCCAAGCCTCAGCGACATCCATTAACCCAACCAGATGCCCGAGTCTCTAATATAAGCCTCAGGGAAACACATCCTCCCTCCTGTGCCTTTGACTTCGTACAACTTCAGTCCCCTGTCAATACACAAGACAACATTATTCTCGGGCAAAGGCAGTCTATTCGGCATTGATAATCGCGTAGCCTGGTTCCAAAAAGGCACGTGAGATCCCGATGGTAAAGACACATGTCGTAAACAAGGAAGAGCATGAAATGGAGGCGGACGACCCGAGAAAGCCGCGAGAGCAAGCAACGATCGAGTGCAACAAGACACAAACGTGGGAATGAGCATTCAATGTACAATCTCCTTTTTTCATCTTCTTCTTATCGCTGTCTCTCTGTCTCGCTGTCTCTCTTCTCCATCCCCTAACCGCTCCCGTTACAAACGGGTGACTTGACTTCTCAGCGCTTCCACATCTCCCCTTCCTTCCACGCCTATTTCTTTTTTTAACCCGGCTGTCCTCTTCTTGAACCTGTCCCGTTCCGTTTTTGTCTCGTTGCTCCCATGAACATGACTCGTCCGTCTTCTGCCCCAACGAGGCACTGGATTTGGATATAACCCTTCCGACAAACAAAAGCTCAGCGTACCCTGCGGTCCTGAAGAGCTCTCTCAAGATACCATCGGCCGTCCCTGGCGGCCCTTCTTGTTGGGCACCGTTGTCCATCCATCCTCGTCCGGCGTCTTGGGCGCCTCGGTCGTGGGCGACGTCGCCGTGGATGGCGAGGTCACCGTCGACTGCTGGTTGGCGGGCGAGCCGTTGGGCCGGCCACCACGCCCTTCGCTGCGAGCTCCGCGAGGGGCACCACCACCGCGACCACCTCGGGCACCGCCGGGGGCGCCGCGGTTAGACGCCGATCTCCAGTTGCCGGCCTCGGCCGCTCTCGACTTGGGGTTGACGACGGCATCCTTGGGTTCCTTGGGCTCACGGCTCCGGTTCGCCGCACTCGGCTCAGCGGAAGCGCCGTTCTCCGCTTCGGCCGACTCGCTCTCCTTGGGCTCTGCAGGCTTGGCCTCGTCTTCCTTGACCTCTTCAGACGCTTCAGCCTCGGCATCGGTCTTGGCCTTGGCTGCTGCCGCCTCCTTGGCTAGCCGGCGTTCCTCCTTGGCCTTTTCGTCGGCATCGCGCTTTTCCCTTATAGCCTGCTGCCTCTTCTCCTCAATCTCCTTCTCCCTCTGAGCGGTATCAATGGGACGAGCCGCGCCAAAGGGGCTGGCTTTGGAGTCGCCAGACGGTGTTGCCAGCGCATCCGCGGCTTCGGACACGGTTCGCTTCTGGAGATTCAGACGTGGGCGACCGACTTGCGCGGGCGGCGCCGGGGCGGCAGGAGACATGGATGGGGATGGCGGGGCTTCGCTGCCCTCTCGAGACGTCGGCGTTGACTTCTCCGCAGCAGCGGGGCGCATACGGTCTCGCCATTGCAGATCCTTTTCAGCTGCGCTCGCAACGCGCTCAGGCTGCGGCTCCCGACGGGGAGGCGGCCTGGAGCCCTCTTGACGGCCTTCACCCCAGGAAGCGCCCGCACGGTTTCCTCGGAAGGATTCGCTGCGCTCTCCCATGCCCTCGGGAGCGGGGCGGGATCGACTGTCGTCACGTTGTCGAGGAGCGGATTCTTGCTGGGGCAGAGGTGACAACGGTCCTCGGCGCTCCCAGGTAATCTCGCGGGCAGGTCGAGGCTCCGCTGCAGGGTCCCGTGAGGGGCGTCGCTCGCCAAAGTCGGATGGCTGACGACCGCCGGCGCCGCTGCCGGATCGGCCAGGGAGGTCAGGAAGAGGGCCCTTGCGGGTCCAGTCGCTCAGGTCACGCGAAGAGTCCATTCGGCCGTCGCCGCCGCGAGCTGTGCCAATGTAAGCAGTGGGAAAGAATCCGAGCAAAGGGTTGTGACATACGAGGATCCGCAACCTTAATCTTGATCATGCGTCCTTGGAAAGACTCTCCGTCGAGGTCCAGGGCCTTCTTCAGTCCCTCAACAGTCGAAAACTCGACATAGCCGAAGCCCTTGGGGCGCTGCATCTCACGGTCCTCGATGATGCGCACGCTGGCAACCTCACATCCCTCGAAAAACTCGGTCACGGTCTCAGTCGTGGCATCGTAAGAAAGATTGCCGAGATGGGCGGTATAAGGCGGCTTGTCGGGAATTTTTGCAGGGCCAAAATCGCGGGGGGCGTACGAGGCTGAACACAGTTAGCATATTGAAAAGTCGATATTGATGTGAATTCTCACGGCGATCCTGCCAAGAGGACATGCCACCTCCGTAGGCGCGGGGCCTATCGCTGGGCGGCAGCGGCTGGGTGCCTGAATGTGGTCAGTGTCTTGATATCGACTTTAGCGGATAGCTATTCATACCAGTAACTGTAACAAGTCAGTGATCATCTTGACGCAATTCGTGCAATAACGGAAAACTCACCATAGGTTTCCTCGACTTCATCAGCCCAGGAGCCTCCACCAAATCCTGCGATAGGGTTAGCCGGACAGTCGAGGCTTGCAAGAGCTGACCATGTCCAAGCCGATCTAGACGAGCGAAGACATATGACCAAGGCTCGCCGGGGTATGACAAACCTGAATCAGTCAGAAAGTCCCCAAGGGACATTTTCTGCTGTTCCTTCTTCTTGGGAGCTGTCGATTCGAGCGTCAGCCAAATGCCCTCTGCAAACCGGACCTAAGCCATGGGGGAAACGGCATCGAGCGTACCCATGATTGCGACGGTGAAAATGCCACACAGCCACGCGCGACGGATTCAAAAGCCGAGGCGCGCAGGCGTCGAAAATGTGGAAGGGCGGAGGGGCGACTGAAGAGCTCCGGGGGGGCTCTATCGCAGAAAAGCGGCGGGGGTTTGAGGCACGAGTTCGGCGGGATCGGCGATGGTGTTGCGGGCAGAGGACTCGACGGCGAGCTCGCAGATAGCGCGTGCTTGATGCAGGACGGCGTTGGCGTTGAATGGCCCCGACCGAGACGCAGAGGTGAGTCTGGGGTGCAGTCGAACGAAATTTGCTCGGCGTGAGGAAAAAGACGGGAGGCGTCGTGAAGAGACAGAATCGAGGAGGGTTGCCTCCAATTTTCACCCGCCAGGGAGTGGGAGACGCTAGTCTGCTTTGGGTCTAGTCATCCATCTGCGCGAGCTCCGCGTCTCCCATTGATGGAAGTCGCTGAAAGCTGGAAGCTCTGAAGGAAGGTACATACAGTGCTGTAACTTTTTGTTCCTCGAGCCTCCACTTGCCATTCAGAGCCCCGCGTACTAGCAAACGAGGCCTGCCAGCATTCAGGCGCCACGCTCAGCTTCCCAAGCCCTGGCGGCGCATCGATCCGGCAAGCCATTGAGTGCCTGGAGGTACCTTTTTAATCCGGATACTTGTAGTTTGGCCATTTCCACCACCAAACCCGGCGTACCTCGACGAAAGGGTCGACCGGCAGAAATGGCATCAGAGACGTCGCCCTAAGCCACTGCTCACTGCTCTTGGCTTATCCGTTTTGCACGCCATGACTGGTCTCCAAAGGTCAATCGAGCGGTAACCTTGCAGACTTGCTGTTGAGACGGTACGGATCTTGTCAATCAGAGTCATCAGGTTCGAAACGCTATCCTTCGTTGCCATGAACGCACCGCCAGAAGACAGCGCGCCTCGATCGCCTTATCCAGCCCATAGCCGTCAGAAAAAGGGCATGCTATCACCAGAAGTTCAGGACCTCATATTCTCACCGTTCAAGGTCGGAGTCTATACCGGTAAGAGCCGTAGGTCACCTCTGACTTCCAGCTCCTAACTCTGTCAGGGACTGCGGGTGCCATTGCCGGAGTTGGAGCAGCAATCGCTCGAGATGCGAGCCCTCTTATCAACGGAGCCATCTCGGGCACGCAATTTTTTGTCCTTGGCTCGAGCTATTGGTGTATGTTCTCAAAGCTCAACCGTCACGTCTGAAAGCATTGCTCAACCTGTCAGTCTTTAGGACAGTGGCCATCAGATCACAGGGCGGCGAGCGAGAAATCACTCCTGGTGGAAGGGTCATGGCCAGCGGAGTTGCTGGCTCAGCCGCCGGAGCAGCTGTGGGATTGATACGTATGTTTATTTTCCTGCTTTCCTGCAGTCTTGGCTAACCTTTAAAAGGAAACAATCGCAAGGTCTTGCCGGCTATTGCTCTCTGGGGAGTAATCGGTGCCGGTGGACAGGCGATAGTCAACAAGGTCGGCAATTCGAATGTCCTGGGCGAAAGAGTGCGCTCGATGTTCTACAATCTAAGTCCTCTCAAGAAGATGACGGACGAAGAGTACACTCACATGATGAATGAGAAGATTCTCAAGGTTGAAGTGGAGATTGCACTCATTGATGATAGGATAGCAGAGCTCAGAGAAGCAGAGAAGGCGGGTTCAAGTAATTATAGCACGCAAGAAATCAAGGACAAAAAGTAATCGTTGGGCTTGAGCTAAAGTCGAGAGTCTTATCAAGCACGTAGCTTCTCTATTGTTCTGTCGACACCTTCCTGCAATATCTCATGGGCGTTAATCACTGAACGGGTTAAGGGACCATATAGTTGTCTGCAAACACAGACTACGGACCAGCCAAATCAAACAAACTGACAATGAAGAGACTGATTAATTCAGTAATCGAAACCGACTCGTTCGCGATGGAGGACAGTCAGGCTGGTCTTGACGGTGCTGATATAGGGTAGGCTCACTCGGAAACGTCACAGCATCTGCAAGTCTCAGCTACCCATGGCATCGTCAGTGCTTGCCTGGGATGGGTTGACTTGGGATTCTCCGGCATATGCATGGGCTAGGTACAGTACTCGATGATGGAACGAATGCATCTTTGTGCGTCGATAGCTCCAGGGCCAGCGAAACCTACATACGCAAAATACCACAGCATTACGCGAGGTCTGCGCTTGGAGACGATTGTCCGGGACGGACAGTATTGTCCTGTTACTTGTGTCGATGCCTGCCGCCCCTCACCATCACATCGCAATTTCGATACCCGGTAAAAATGGGTGAGACCAGGGGATTCCCGAGGAAAGGAAAAAAAAAAGTTTTTCTTGCTGCCGTGTTGGCCTGAGGGGAAAAAAACCGTCAAGGCGAATCGCACGCAAAAGACGAACAAACCACCGGCTGGTCCAAGTGGCTGCCCTTTTATTTTGCTTCTTCTTCGGGGCTTCGCTAGCGCTTCGCGGGTATTCGGTACGCGCCAGAGCCAGAGTCCAGTGAGGGGCACTGCTTGCAAATCCGGGCGCCAAGTCCCCGGAGCCGCGAGGTGGGCGCAGGTCACCGGTACGACGCTGTACGAGGAATGCAAGCTGCAAGTAACAGGTCCGCTACTCCTTACGACCACCATCGTCATCATACCTCGAGCCTGCTAACCGGAAGTTAGTAAAGTGCAGTAGAGGCCAACTGCCCACTCTCTCTTTCCATCCCACCCCCCGACAAGACGACTTTAGAGATCCCGACGAAACCGATCCACGGCCCCGATATCACGAGAACTCGGCCGCGACTACGTTGCGATAGATATAATCTCCCTCTTTTGCGCTTCCTCCATCGCTCGTCATCGCGCGTTGCTTGCGCCTTGAGCTTGACCCACGACAAGCTCGGCTCCTCCTCCTTCGCCAAGCCGCCGCTCTCCCTCGGTCGCCCGTCTGATCTCGGCACCTTTGAAGCCTAACCGCCCTTGACGCTGCCTCCTAGAGCGCCAGGCGCTCCCCGAGAGCTTGTTCTTGACGGTGTCCGCTGTGCTTCAGAAGGCCTCAATAAGAATAGGGGCATCGCCCTCTTAACTCGGCTCAGCTGTTCACTGCAACCCGAAGGAACAGCTCTCGATGGCATGACCATGGCGTGCTTCAACAGAGACCGTGTCTAGCAAGTCTTGTCGGGATTCATCTGGGCCTGACGCAGTATAGTATGTTATGCCTTGCCAGCTCAGCCGTCCTCGCTCTATGCCTATGCTCATGCTGATGCGGCTCTATCTCGACAGTGACATAGCCCAAAAGGCCATCGCGCCCTCGCATCATGGCGCTGCTCAACCCGACTTTCCTCTTGGGACTCGTCGTGCTCACATACCTCTCGTCCTTTGTTCTATTCGCCGTCCTCCGAATCCTGACGGGCCTCTCGATCCAGCGCATCGGCTACCTTTCGCTCCGACGCCTCGCGTACACGCCCCGCGATGGATTAACAGTCGAGATTCGAGGACTCGGACTCAATGTCCATCGCCCAACGTTTGCGCAGCCGACCTGGATCAGCCTTGTCTTGAGCGAGCTGGTCGTGACAATCGATGTGCGGGAGCTTCGCCGACGGAAGCAAACAAAAGACGTGGATGCAGACGGCGCGGCGAGTCCCAACGATGCGTCGTCGGCCGAGTCCGAACCTCTGCGCAGCGCGAGAACTGAACGAACCGACGCACACTCGACGCCCCCGTCTAGCCCCGAGCTATGGAAGCAGATTGCAAAGTTCAAGGAGCGGATCCAGAGGCTGCACCGCAATATTAAATGGCTTCGGATGGTCGACGTCGTCGCAACAAACTCCACCATTAACGTGGTAGATGTGGGCAGTATCCAAGTCGGCAGCTTCACCATGGCTGTCGACACCAGGCGCAAAATGGTCGATCGCGCTCGCTTCTCCTTTTACAAGTCCAGATCTCAAAAGCGACAGAACCGCCAGGCCGAGTGGATCGTTTCTGTGCGGAGCGTATTGTTCACTGCCGACGGCAACGAGTCTCTCGAAATACTCGACCACGCCCTACTCAACATCCATGGGTTCATCGAAGAGTCTAGGGATGGGCTGCGAGATGCAACCGTAGCGCTCAAGCTTGGCAGGCTTCATGTCCCCTACGACGACGTCCTTCTCTGTGCGGCCAAGCTGAAGCGTTGTCGCCAGGCGCCCTATCCGCCTTCTCCTTTGGAAGAGCCTGCCGAGATTATCATGGACCCTACCATTGACGAAGCCGTTGAGCCCGACAGCAGCGAAGACGAACTTATGAAGACGGTTTCCGACTCGAAAGAGTTCTTCGGGTCGATCCTACGTGGTATCAAGGAGATTCAGTTTGCCGTCAGCTTCGTCGGCCTCACGAAAAAGATCACGTCCATAAAACCAGCTGCGAATCCCATCCTTCTCAACGCCTCGATGAAGGAGGTTGGCTTTGATCTTCACCGCTTGGACCCCAAGTCGCCCGCACATCGCATGTATTTCCCATCAAAGGAGATTGCCCACGAGGCCCTGGCTGCGGCTTTGTCCATATCTGTAGGTATCGACGATGGGCACGGGAAGCCGGAGCGACTCGTCTATATTCCCATGGCCACGACGACTGTGCGAACGACGCTACCATCCAAAACTGTTCAGCTCGCGCAAAACGGCAACATCGAGGAGAAGAATGCCAACATCTTGTTTGCGAATTCCGTAGTCACGTCGCCCTCGGTGGACCTCGATCCATGCCACCTACCGCTTCTCATCGCTTTACTGCGCCCAGAACATAAAGCTCCCAAGGCACAGCACGCAGGAAGTTACAATGTCATATCGAGACTATTGCCAAAGGCCAACATCAAGCTTTCCATGCATGAGCCCGTCATCAGGATCAAGCTCAAACCCCTGCAGGATACGGAAGATCCAGACGATTTCGATCTCATCATCTCTTCAATATCGTCTGTATCTCTCGATATGGAATCGTCCCATTCGCCCGTGGAGGATCTGCACTATTTTCTCGACGGGTCAATGAGGCTACAGTCTCACCGACTATACTACCAAACCTGCTCTGGAGAAATCTTCAGCCTCATCACGACCGAATCGTTGGACCTGAAGGCGCACTTGGCCGCTCAGCCTTATGTCAGCGTCGATATATCTAGCAACATCCAGTCTTTCTCCATCAGTATGGTGAGGCAGGAGATATCGGATGGTCTGCGACAAATAGTAAAGCAGCTGCGGATTGACGTCGAACCCAAGAAGCATGTCAACTCCAAGACGACTGATGGACAGAATTTCCTCCGCTCGATGCCTCATTGGCTGGCGCGTTATCACTTTGAAGCCGCAGACTTCAACGTCGAAGTCGCAGGCGTCGATGAAGGCATCTCAGATGACACGCGCGGCGTCTCTCTGCACCTGGACTCCTTCTCCGCCGAGTATCGTGCCCACAAACTAGACGCCCCCCAGCGCCGCCCGACCCGGCGACGGACGCACAGTCGATCCATCAACCAGTCTGACTCGGACTTGACACCATCGCCATCTTCGCCAAGATTTAAGAGAAAACCGCAGAATATTGGCGATGGCCGTCGTTTGGCCTTGCACGCACGAGGACTGGAGGCTCAAATCATTGAGGCTACCGATCGTCTCGAGGCCGAGCCTTTCATCAGCATTCCTCGGCTTGAGCTTGCCTTTTCGGCATCGAGCGATAGTCACGGCCCAATATTCCATATTCAATCGTCGGTCCGGACAGTCATGGCACAATACTCCCTGTATCGCCATTATGCCTTGGGGATTGCTACCATGACTCTACGCAGGGCCTTTATGAGGACCGGCCGGGACGCCCCGAGGCCACAGAAGCAGGGTTCCCTGCTTAGTCCAGACAGGATTTCTGCCTCTCCTTTCAGGCCGGAGGGAAGTAACATGTCGACCATTACCCCGGAACTCGTCACCGTGGACGTCAAGGCATCCTTGGTTCAAATCAAGGCTGAAATGCCGCACGAGCCGTACATGATGCTGCATATTTATGGCCTGGAGACGGGCCGCCACAGATGGTCTACTCCTTACTTGTCGTCAAAGCTTGTGCGACTGTTCGTCGAGCCCCCTCGCATGCACAATGTCTGGGCCAGAATTCTCAGTGTGAAGAACGGACGCGTTGACCTACGGGAATCGAGACACAAGCTCGCAACGGGTGGTTATGCGGAGGAAAAAATGATTGACATCGCAACGGAGGCTGTCCGCCTGGCTGTTCCACATGAAGTCAACGTCAACCGAATCACCGACAATGTGACCAACGTCATCAAGGCCGTCCAGCAGCTCCATCATCGTTTCAAGACGGGAACAAACGAATACATCTTGGAGAAGAAGCCTGAAGGGCCTAAAAAGGTACCAAAAGTTTCCATCAGGTCCCGGGCCTTACTCTTTGAACTGGAGGACGGCGCGTTTGAGTGGAAGCTGGGCATAATCTACCGCACTGGTCGCAAGGAGCAGTTGCAAAGGCTGGCTCGTCAAGAGGCCTTTCGAGTCAAGTCGAAGAGGGTGCGTGAAGAGGCGGCAAGACGAGGCAGCAAGGTCCGATCGCGGTCGGCAAGGCCTCGTGGCCGGCCGGACCAATCCTCGGCTTCGTGGTTCAGAAGTCGGAGCTTGGATAGTAGCCAGCAAGGCAGGCGAGGTCTCGATCGCACCACGATGCCAAGATATGACCCAGATGGCGAGACAGTGGGCGTCAACGGGAACGCGAAGATATCAGAGGAGGAAGCTCAAGCCCGTTTGAATCTGTTTGACGCTCAATCCTGGAAGAAACGAATCGACCGCGAATACAAGGCATCGCAGACTGCGGTAAGGGAGCTGCGCGCAGCGTTTTGGGGATCCGCACACGAGCCAGAGGAAGTCGAGTCGCACGAGAATATCCTCGAAGTGCCAGAGAGGCCAGCCCTCATGTCCACCATGGTTACGGACTTTCATCTTACCGTCGACAAACCGACTTTTGACTTGCATGGCCTTCCTGATTTTATACACAAGGTCGGCAAGGGAATGCCCCGAGATATGAAGTATAGTCTGTTGGTTCCCATGCATCTGACCATCGGCATGGGCGAGGTCCGAATATCTCTTCGCGACTATCCATTGCCCTTCCTGCACATCCCAGGCCTGAAGACCGGACAGTCTTCTCGAGTGCAGTCTGTTCTGATCAAGACAAACTTTGTTCTTGCCGAAGAATTCAGAGGTATCGAGTCAACCCGACGGGTGCGAGTTAATGTAATACCACCTCGGAGCTTGGATCCAGCCTCTACCAATGATGGCAGCTTTGCTATCGAAGTTCGCCGCACGATTGGCTCCGTTAAGTCATACTCGGACGTCTACATGGACATCAACACTGCCCTGCCCACTCGAATCACTTGGGGTCCCAGCTACCAACCAGCTTTCCAGGATATGATGATGGTGGTCGAGTCCTTCACCAAGCCGCAGGTCGATCCTTCAGAGCGACCTGGCTTCTGGGACAAACTTCGGCTTACCACCCACTCCCGGGTTCACATTGCTTGGAAAGGGGACGGTGACATGCACCTGTCGCTCAAGGGCACGCGCGATCCATACCTCGTCACTGTGGCCGGCGCCGGTTTCCTCATGTGCTGGCGCAACGATGTACGATGGAACATCAATGCTGAAGATGACCCGAAGCAATTCATCACGATTGACAGCGGAGAATACATCCTTGCCGTCCCCGATTATGGTCACCTGGTTCGTGCAACGACACGCCGCCGGGATCTTGACGACGGATTGCTATCCGAGGACAACAAATCTGGAGCTGCTTTCAAAAAGGTAGTGATGAAGCTCTCTGGCAATGTTCAGTGGATGGCCGGCCTGGTGTTTGAACGTGCCATTGAAGACGGCAAGAGAAGTTTCGACTTTAAGCCGCACTACGATGTCGTTCTTAAAAATCCAGTGTTTGCAAAGTCGGAAAATGGTCTACCTTATGATGCTTTAAGGGGGTTCCGAAGTCGTCACATTCATTTGTCAATCGCCGTTCGAGCGCCCGTAGACCGGGACTGGACATCCTCGAACCCCGAGCCATCTAGAAGCTACAATTCGGTCCATCTCACGCCTCGCTTCTTTACGCACTTTTTCGATTGGTGGAGCTTATTCAGTCATCCCATGTCTCTGCCGATTCGCCAGGGAAACCTTTTCCCTGGACGCGAGAAGAACAGCAAGAAGTTTGGACGTCACTTGGCGACGATCAAGTACAACCTGCTTTTAGCACCCCTATTTCTGAGCCATATTTACAAGCACAAAGACGCCGAGGACTATTCGGAAAACGCAGTCTCGGCGACTGGCCTCAAGGTTCGGTTCGACAGCTTCATGCTCGACCTCCATCAGCGAAGAGAAGAATTTGGTACACTTGTGAAGGGCAGAAACGCGACGAACAGAACGTCTGGTGTCAAGATCCACGCTGCGCAGCTCGATCTTGTCAGCGCGGATGTGCGTGCCGTGTCCGCAAGTCTCAAGGGAACGACGACTGAAGCAATCAAGAAGGGCAACATTTCAATGCTTGTGACGGAACAGGACGATAAACCCGATCTTTCCAAGTTCACGATTCCTGACAACGACTATACGTGGATTGACATGGATGATTTTGTCGAGCTAGACTGGATTCTTCCGACCGAGCCCAACCCGGAGACGCAGATCTTGCCTCTGGCATACGCGCCACGCCTGACATACTTCAGACAGACGGATATTGGCGGTACCATTGCGGGAGACCCCTCGCGAACCAGCCCATTTGGGGACGAGCCGACACACACTTGCATCATGAGCCATGACGATGATCCGAAGCGCGTCCAATATCAGCTGATCCAGGAACGACTCGACCAGTTGGAAAGCCAAATGTTGACGCACTCGAGAAACGTTGGCGAAGTTGAACTCAAGGTTGTCCAGACCAACTCCCAGGATCCAGAGGTTTTGGCGGACCTCGAAGCCTTGAGGAAACATTCTGGTGTTCTCAAGGAAAAGAAGCTATTCGTGGAAAACATGCTCGAGCAGATGAACCAGCTCATGGCCGGCAATAATACGAATGGCGGGAAGCGCGGGTCTGAGAGCTCAAGCGACAGTGACGGGCTCCTCAACATTCCCTCGGCAACAGAGTTTGAAAGCGACTACAAAAACCGATTCGTTATTCACAACATGCAGCTCAAGTGGAACAATGTGCTTCGAAACATTGTGCTTCGATATATTCACCAGAACGGCCAGCGTCGTGGCTTCATATATTATTTATCACGGCCGGCAGTCAAGTTCATCATGGATATTGTGGAAGAGCAGAACAAGGTCAAGACCAATAAGCCTGCAAATGCTGCTTCTACTGCGGGCACGTCGTCTCCCAGCCTTAGCGGGCCTGAGAAGGATCGAGACGCCATACACGACCTCGAGGATCGCATCAAGAACATTCTGAGCGACAAACGCAGCGCACCCGCGGGAGCATGCTATGCAACCGAAGGTGACAATACCTGTACCGCGATTGAGGATCTCGAGAGCGGCATTTCCAAAGACTATAGCCCTCAGCGTGGCTACCACGTTCGTCTCATTGCTCCGCAGATTCAGCTTCAAAGCGACAAGAACAAGAAACACGTCGTCATGGTCACGGCAAAGGGCATGGAGCTCAAGGTTTTGGAGGTCATGGACAATAAGCGAGCGTCGGATACTGTCAGCGGTCTTGTGCAGCGACGGTTCCTGGTCAACATGGACAGCACCCAATTCTTCGTTACGCACGAGAAGTGGTTCCTCACCAACCTCGTCTCCATGTACGCCGGGAGCAGATATGGAACGCCGAAATTCAGTTCGTGGCCACCTTGGGTTCCGATGGAGGTCATGTTCAACTTTACAGACGATCCGTTTGGCTTCAAGCGCGTCGTGCAAAAGACCTCGGCCATGCTCCGTTACGACAAGTTCAATAATCTGCGACTCAAGTACAATGATGAGGTCAACACAGAAGAAGGCGACGGCGAAATGGCAGTGGAAGGCACAGAGAGCCGTTCGGACAACCTCTGGGTCGAGTTCCCGCAAGCTCGAGCCCTGTGCAACTCATCTCAGTATTACGCAATGTACGTCATTGTCCTCGATCTGCTCATGTACAGCGAGCCCCTAGAGAAGACGCGCAGCGAGCGGCTGGAGAAGATCATCCTGGCGTCCGACTTTAGTGATCTCAGTGGCACGCCCCAAATGGTGATGCGACTGCAGGAGCGCATCAAGCAGCTGGAAGAGATTAAGTTTCACTTTCAGATCTATTCCAAGTATCTCGACACGCGCGGCTGGGAAGACCGACTGGCTCTTGAACGCGATCTTGCTGCTTGTGAGGACGAGCTCTTCTTTATGATGAAGGCCATTACGTCTTCTCAGCGAAAGTACGAGACCAACAATGACGCCAACGCACTTCTCAAGTGGAGCATATCGGTACGGGATATTGTTTGGCATCTAATTCAGGATTCCAATGAGCCACTGGTTGAGCTGCAGCTCAAAGACGTCGAGTACGATCGCACCGACAATGCCGACGGCTCTCACATCAACCTGATTCGAGTCGGAAAGGTCCTCGGTCTCAACCTCTTGCCTGATGCGACGTACCCGGAGATCATTGCCCCCTACTATGGTGACGAAAAGCTGTCGGCCCAGACTGGTCAGCACGACAGGGATATGGTCCGCGTCTACTGGCACATGCTGGAAGCGATTGCAGGTATCCCCGTCATGGACCGTTTCGAGGTCAACCTGTTTCCCGTCAAGGTGCAGCTGGAGCGTGAGGCTGGCAAGCGGCTGTTTGACTACATCTTCCCTGGTCTAGAAGGCGACAAGCTTTCGTCGGCAAGAAACCACTCGCCGTACATTATCCGACAGGATCTAGGCTTAGGAGACGAAGAGGGCGACTCTCGAGAAGGTTCACAAAGCCGGCTGGGAACACCAATGGCAGACAACAAGGAGTCGGGCTTCTCTACTAGGCCAGGTTCCCTGGAGCTGCGGCTGCGGCCGACGCTGTCGTCCAACGCCCTACAGGAGCGGAGCCCGAAAAAGGCACTCAGCATCAATAGTGGCGAGAGTTCCGGGTTTCGACTGTTCAGATCTGGCGCAACTGGCAGATCCATGCTACCCAAGAAGGCATCGCATGATTCTCTTCGGGCGTCTGCGCTACCGCGTCCGGGCACTGTTGGACGCACCGGAACTGGGCTCTCAAGTCAAAGTCGTGACTCGACTGCGAACAATGACGGCAAGAAGGGGTCTCGCTTCGGCCTGCGCGGAAAAGGGGCTGTGGAGGAGAAACAAACGCACTCGGACGACCTGACGACAATGATCAGCCGAGCGAGCAACTACATGACGTTTGCATACATCCGGATGCCCTCGGTGGTGCTATGCCTCAGCTACAAGGGCAAAGAGCAGCGTAACTTCGAAGACGTGCACGACTTTGTCTTTAGGCTTCCTACGATTGAGTGGCAGAACAAGACATGGTCGAACCTGGACCTTGCGCTGGCACTCAAGAAAGCAGTAGTCAAGGCGCTGATATCCCATACGGGAGCTATCATTGGCAACAAGATCTCCAAGCACCGACCAAACGCAGAACAGCGCAGCAGGCTTCGGGAACTGGCGAGCAGCTCAGTCGTCATCTCGTCCAACTCGTCGCAGCATTACGCGGGAAGCGTCAACGATAGCGACGATTCGTCGAGCGTATACGGGACATCTCCCGTCGACTACTCGCGGTCGCCTCCAACGTCGACGAGAGGAAGCACGCACAGTAGCATTCCTGCTCCCCGATCGACTAGTCGCAGCAGCAGCGCAGCAAGCAGTCGCTCTCGTCGGACCGGCACTGGAATGGGTGCGCCGGGTGTTATTGGCACCGTTCCGGCCTTTCTTACCATGACGCCTCCGTCGCCGGTTGAGGGTCGGAGAGACTCGCAAGGTCTGGGAATCGAGTTGTTGCGCCCGTCGACAAGCAGCAGTCCTACTTCATCTCATCGTAGGGCGCTGAGGAACGTGGGAATGACGGACAACAGACCCGCGACGAGCGCGAGCAACCTCGAGGCGACGGATCGACGACGGACTGGCGGAGGCTTCAGGGATAAGATAAGCGCGCTGACTCACAGGAAGAGTCACCGCGAGAGCCCTCCGCGTGGTGGTAGTCAGGGAACCATTGGACGATGACGATTGACGCCAGAGAATCGGAAGCGGGAGAGTATATAGGAGGGCGAAAAGGCCCTTGCAGGCTCAACGATTTCACAGTCACCACGTTTTTTTTGTCATTAAGGGGGCACGATGCGCAACGGGGCGTCCGTTTGCTCCGAGAATCTTTGGAAGTCGTGTTTTTTTCCCTTTTCGCAAGCGGGTGCAGAGCGAAAGAGATGTTGGCGAACCAAGTGGCAGCGGCGGCTGGTCTGTTATTTTTCTGTCCATGGGTAAGACGGACTGGAGTTTGTGTGAAGTCATTCATGGCCGTTTCCCATACCCGCCACCACGGCGTATCCCCTTTTCTTGCCTGTTTTGTTTTTTAACTGCTTTGGCCGTTTGGCCGTTTGGAGGTACAGCCTGTACTGGACTGGATAGAGAGAAAGAGGAGGAAACGACGGCTAACTCTCTCTCTCTTTCGTCTTTTTTTTTTAAACCGTGTGTGTGTAGAGAAGAGGAGAGGAGAGGAGAGGAGAATGGGGGGTATGAAATACAGCGTTAGCGAAGTCGGACTGATTTACGTCCATCACATTCACATCCACAGTTTTCGTTGTCCCTTTTGTGTGCGTGTGTGTATGTGTATGCGTTGTAGATATCTCGGTGATCTACGATATCCGAGTAAGCAAAGGCCTCACTCTACGAGGTACTAACTTGTACGAAGCATAGGCAGGTATCGAAACCATTTTGTACTGAATTACCAATCCATTGAGTCCTTGGGAATTGGGTAAAGTGGAGCGAATAGGAGACAGGATCGCATACTGTAGATGCCGTATTCACCATTAAACACACAAGAGAGCGAGAAAAGTGAGTCCCCATCGTCAAAGCTGGTTACGATTCTTCGTGCGCTTTGTTTCATGATGAAGCCCTTCAAACCAGTGACCGAGAGAAGGACACATAGTCTAGGATCAACATGAGGCAGCAGATAAACTAGACTCATGTCCCGCGATATCAGAAGCATCAAGCGTCTGTTGCACGTCGTTGGGACGGGACGTGATGCCCGCATGAACAAGAGCTTCATACGCGAATTGTTAATAACTTCCAGTTCAAGCGGCAAAGATGCACTGCGACAGGGCAGGGCACACAACTCTTGCGCATTTACTACGTAGCAAGCCCTCATACTTCCGCACGTGCTCGGTCAAGTTTCGAAGTCAAGCGCTCTACGCCGCGTCTCTTTGGACGGTCATTCACTCACGTTTCCAAGCTCGTCAAAACCCATCATCACCCGTCAGTCACCCCTGGTCACCAATCTAGAGAGGGGGGGGGGCATCCGAGCGCTTGGCCATCTGCCCCCTCCCCCCGCAAAAGTCACGGGCCGGGGGGCATGACGTGCCACGGGCCTTGGCAGGACCCTTGCCCCCCCGAAAGCAGGATAGTAAAGAAAGGCAGCCCAAGGGTTCTCTGGTTCGGGGTTCAACGAGAAAAAAAAAAGAAATGTTGGTGCGATAGATGACAAGACGTACGTAGGAAACGATAGGAGAACCAGGGGAGAGGAGGTCCCCCCGGCCGGGCGGTTTGCCAAGGAAAAACAAGGACACACGCGAAAAAAGGGGGAGAAGGATGATGGGCAAGACGACAGTATCAGACGGCAATCGCCAGAAAACCAAAGCTGACACCTCGTCACCGCGCAGGTCATTCGGACCCCGCAAGACGTCAGTCGGTCCCCTCCCCCGCCCCCCTTTTTCCTATCCCGATCTTATCTCGGGGTATGCCTGGGCCAGTATCGGCGCGGCGCGGCATGCGAGGAGGAGGAGGGGGGGAGGGGGGAGGGACGAGAATCGTTCACTAGATTCAACTTTGTAGATATGGTCTCAAGGGCAACAAACAGATGAAGGGGAGGGGGGAAAGGGGACGGGAGAGCCGGCCGAAAGCGCCGTGCTAAATGACTTGGCGATGCCGAAGTGGTGGGAGGTAAAGACCTTGTGTGCAAGTCCGCAGCCCGTAGCCGCAGCCGCCGACGACGCCGATGCCCCCGGACGGGAAGAAGTGAGACCCCTTTGCCCGCTGATGACGGGAGGAGCTGGATCAAGGATGTGTCTCTGAGCCACAGTCAGATGAAAAAAAAAATGGCGCCAGAATCGATCCGAGGGACGACGCCCGTCAGAGTCTCGACCGCGCTGTTGAATCAGAAAGAAAGAAAAGGCCGCGCGCAGTCTAGAAGTGGCGAAATGGTGTCGTCCAGGACTAGCAAAACATACTGTGCAGTAACTTAACTTACAGCAAGGTACTGTAGTTCTGCACCTTGAGCCGGTCGACGCAACGGGGACGTACTCCATAATCGACGTGATAGGCTTGTCGGTCGAAAGGAAAGCAAAGGCCAAATCGCTCATCTCTTGCGGGGTGCAACGTTGAGGGGGGTTACAATTCTTGTTGATTGCCTCATTCTTTCGAAATATATCCCTCCCGTAGCTCGTAGACTCGTACGAGCTATCAAGCCCGAGCGCCGAGGCAGTGAGGCAAGAAAAGGTGCCAGAGGGCCTGGTTCCTTTATAAAGGTCGTGATCAACAGGTCGTCAACACCCTCGACGCATGTAAACAGCAGGCGCAAAAAGGGCCTGAAACACGGAGCGACGAGGGAGCGGCATAAGCAGTGATACGACACGAGCTTTCTGCGCACCTGGCGCTCAATGCCACTGCAACAGTGCAACCCGTTGCAGCCTTCTCGAAGACCAGCGAGACCCCTTGTCGTGCGTCCTCCCCCACCCCTTTACCCTCCATCATCTGCGTCCATCTGCTCCCTTTTTCAACGGCAGGAAGGTGGTTGAGCCGAGATGGTGGGCTGGCGCAACCGTCTATTCGGGGACGCGAACATGGATGACTTTCTGCCTCTGAACTTCTGAAGAAGAGGGATGCTGCTCGGCACTCCACCATTCCCGCCCCCCGCATTCTGCGATATGTGAGAAGCGGCGGCGGCGCGGCGCGATATGACGCAGTCTCGCCCTGTTTCTGTGGGGGTTCGGGGATGAGATCGCGGCGCCATGATGTGTCGGACGCCGTCGACAGCGCACCTCTTGACCGATCGATTCATCAGAAGCTTCGAGGACGAGCTGCGCTCTCGACAGAGCAGCCGAGGTGACCACGCAGCCAGCCAGCCTCTGCGGACCTTTTCATGGCCACCGGTGCAGTGAGACCCTGCAGAGTACCCTCGGGCTCTTGTCAAGTTTCATCAAGACGTTCCATCCCTTCCTCCTGGCATACACAAACGTGCTTCTTGTCTAACGCCGCGCCTGGTACCATGCAGGCAGAGGGCCATGCAGGCGAGTGCAGGATCCTGGTTGCGCCTCGCACAAGGCATCAACGTTGTACGCAACAAGGGAACGCACAGAGAGACGCCCTATACCTCATGGATAGCGCAGCAGCTGTTGCTCTGCGTGCTCGATAGCCGGAGTCGGTTACGCAGGCACAGTCACCAACGCACTCTGCGCGACCACACCATGTAGGTCGAACCCAATCGGGACGGCAAGGGGGACGTCTCGGGCCTTTGCAATGGAGCCATCATGCCACGGCCAGGGTCGCCGTACGACCCCAGTCCGATCACGTCGCGCGAGACCACCCGCGGGATGGAAAAAAAGGTGTTGGGATTTGCACATGCGACGGGCAAACGACATATGTAGCGGCCGTGACGGCTGACGAGCCCGGTTTGAGGCCCGCCAATGAGAAGATTATAGTACTGGCAAATGGTAGCAACGTCGAATCATGATGATCCTCTAGGATTTCCCCATGCCGTTGGCAGATTAGAAATCCGGTGATGCCTTCGGCTCATCTGCCGTTTGCCCTGCGCGTAATTCCATATCTGGCATGTAGGGTATGACCTCTCCGCGTACGGCACATGGCCGACTCGTTCACTCTCGGCATGAGGTCCGAAGACGAAGCACTTCCCGGGTTTGCATTGCCTGTGTTCGCTTATCAGCAATCTCGTTGGTTTGTTGCAGGTGCGAATGCGCGAAAACATTCCAGGACACTAGGCGTCGAGGCGAGCAAGAACGACAAGTTATCCGTCGTATCATCACCTCGCGACGGTGCAAGATGCAAAGTTCAAACCCCCATTATGAAGAGTGCTTTGACTAAGAACGTGTATTCGTATTGAAAATGTCCAAAGAGGGATGGACAAGGATCAGAGGCAGCAGCCACGAGTCTTTGATACTAGCAGGCCACGTTTTCGTAACGGAGCTGAGACGTTTGGCGTGCCTCACTGCGTCACGCGCCGTTTGCCATCGGAAAAAGGGGGCACGGCCATTGCGGGGAGGCGCCTGGCCCATCCGGCCGTCGCTCTCAGAGCACGCTCGTCTGTCCAGAACGTCCGACCGTGCCGTGTGGGACGAGATCAGACACGCTGTACTTCGTAGCCCTGGGGTTTTAACTTGGGTAAGCCACACGATTGTCGCCGGGCAGACTGTGGTAACATCCGGCGCCCTGTCGCGACCAGTAGCTCTACCGTTTGGTGGTGTCACGCAGCTCTTTTTCCTGAACAAGTCTGTGAGGGCCAACAAGCTTAAAAAAAGTCAAATAGCGGCGCGACGCAGGATAAGCGTCAAGACGGACGATGGACGACGGGCGCACGGCCAGAGCAGCGCACCTTGGTCGTTTGGCACATGACGCCGTCTGACGCATGCGCCGGCGTGTGGTCCTCTGGGAATGCCAAGATGATTCCTTGGTCCCTGCTACTAATCCAGTGACTTGGTCTGAGTGTTGTGTCGGAACTGCTGTAAGGTACGAGTACCAATTCTGAGCCGGAATCGACCGTCCAGGGTGAAGTTGTAACTATGTAAGTTGTTGCCCTGATGCTTCAATCAACTCGAGGGCCAAAATGGCTGGGGCGTCACGACAGCGCTTGGCGGGCGCAGAAGCGAAACCCTTGACACGTACACTCTCTCCGGACATGACGGACCTCGATCAAAGGCCAATGAAGAATGCAAAAGCCGAATAGCAGTGGTAGAGAGCCTCAAAGGTCCAATGATGAGGCGGGCGGCTATCCAGTGGCGACGAGATAAGGTCCGGCTTGTCTGAAGTCGGGACGGCGGCGCCTCACACAGTACAGCAAGCATGTACGGTAAAGTGCCTGCAGGCCGAGCCAAGGCTGTGCGGTTCGCGATGCCTGCCTGACCGGCGCATCGGCTTGTATCGAACCTGACGGCCCATGTGCGCGGTTCCGATGCTGGTGGAAGAGACGAGATACGCAGCGGTAACTTGGCCAAGACACGGCGCGAGCGTCGGGCGCATGGGTATTGCCAAGGTACTCGGTGGCTCGGACGTGATAACAGGGTGCCAGTGCCGCATGCGCTCCTCTTGTAGGCCTGCCGCAGGCCTGCCTCATCTGGACGACCTCATCGCTATCGGGACGGGTCACGAAATGTACGCACGTGGAGGAACCTCGCCGCCTTGCACTGTCCTTGGTGCCCTGTTGGTGTCTCTCCGGCTCGACGGCCTTTTCGGATTACCAACGCTTAAACGCCGGTTCAAGGGGCTAAAGGTGCCGACGGACCGTGTCTCTCCGTCTCTTGACTGGCTCCTCGGCCGCTGCGAGTCCTGACAATCTTATGCTGTGCTGTACTGTACTTTTACTGTAGTCGACGGGACACGCACAGTAGACCAGGGAGCGGGCCAGAGGATATCGAGATGATTTTCGCTTGCCATGGCTGCGTTGTCTGGCGTTGATTGGCGACGCCTCTGGCTCTTGGCGACCACCCACCGTTTGACAGCAGTCGGGCACTTGATTTGCCGACAGCTGCCTCTGATAGTATTGCACCCTACAGTGATTTAGTTGTTGTCATCATCGCCGACGTCGTGTCCTTTGTCGACCACGGACTCCCCCCCTTGGTGTCGTCCTCAGGCTGTCTCACCATTCGCTCCGATGGCCTTTTTTAGCCATTTTTTCTCGCATATGTGCTGGCGCGAATGAGACACGGGCATTGCATGAGGAGATGGGCCACGGCCATGGCTTGGCGGGCGCTGCCCAACAGTTGTATCTGGCTGGCTTCGTATCGTTTTCTGGGGGAGGGGGCGTCTGTGTGCCACTGCGTGGGGGATAGCCTTTGGTGTCGCGTGCTCTCCAGGCTTCAGCTAGGCATTCGAGGGCTGCCGCAGTGCTTGAACTGGATGCAAACTTGATGTAGGGCTGTGCGGGTTCTCTATGGCGGACACTGGCCTTATCTGCGCTGGCTGCGGTAGATTGTACCCAGAGGTTCCTGCCAATTTGGCAGAGCCGAGAAGGCTTTGTAGTCTGGACTCTGCAGGGCAAGTGACAACACTGACGAGGCAGGCAATTAGGCAGGCAATCAACGCACCTGCTATTCTGGGGCATGTGACCGGCGAAAGGCACCCGTGATGATTGAAACCACCGAAGGGGCAAGAGCAACCTGGAACTCGGCGACAAGAGTTTGAGGTACCGATACATTTCACGCTCCAGAAGCCGACAAAGTGCGTATCAGCACGTACCGCAAGTTACCTCACTGCAGCCTACCTACTGTATGCCGTGTCGACATCATCATTCATCATGAATGGTGTTGAAGTCGTGCAGCACATCATCTCCGCTTCATATCCGCCTTGCTAGATGACTGTTTGGGCTCTCCTGCATTTGCATCTTGGGTGCATTTTCTCGAGTGCCGTGTCTGATAGGGAAGAAAAAGAAGAGCGGTTGAGTCTGCAGTCGTTGACTCGTCCGCAGCCTCTGCTCCGGCAATCTATCCGGCGCTTTATTCAGTAGCCTCAAGGGGCCACGGATTACAACACCGTCTTGAGAGATGCACCGGCGGTTGATTGCCTCAGCTTCCAATGGCTACAGGCTACACAGTACAGCCAGACCTGCATGTCCTTTTCGGTATTCTCAACCCTGCGGTCGCATTCCAGAAATGCCTGCGCTTGGCGTGGCCTCTGGCTGTGCAAGGCGCAGGGCAGGGCAGGGCACGACAGCAATCGGGAAATAGGTGATGTACAGATACAAGGTGCCGGTACGGGCCGCGTTTCCCAAGGGAAAAGGCGAGGCAAGGACAGAGTCGCGCGAGAGAGAGCAGGTCTCGGTGACACATTACTACCGCACAGTAGTAGCCGATGGCGCCGTACCTGAATCATTGATTCTCTTCAGCGCCCAGCAAGCGCCCGAATTTTGGGCTTGTCCATTGAACGGGCCTCTGCACGGTTTCTCGGCTTGGTCGAGCTGGCTCGAGAAGATGCCACGAGGCCTTGCGTGTTTTCTTCTTCTCCCTTTGCCTTGTTGTTTTGCTGCCAATGATTTTCTTTCCCCCGTCCCGCCGCTAGCAGGGCACGGCTTGTTGGACACCCCGAGAATCGCCGTAGCCACTCGTTCGGGCCCAACAGAGACAAAGACAGCAAGAGACTGAGAGGGGAGAGCGCAACAAGCCCAACCCTGGTCAGGTCCCTTGTTTCCTCGGCTCTGTATTCGTACCGCGCCTGTGGAGATGGGCTTGTTGTGCTAGCCCTCGTCTCTGTCCTCTCTCGGGGCTGCGAATTGTAATGCTCATGCTGTCGACGTCCCATGT
Source organism: Hirsutella thompsonii MTCC6686 (assembly GCA_000472125.2). NCBI lineage: Eukaryota > Fungi > Ascomycota > Sordariomycetes > Hypocreales > Ophiocordycipitaceae > Hirsutella > Hirsutella thompsonii. Next base: position 23,159 of record APKU01000108.1, read on the forward strand.
TCATGTTCCTTTTTGTACCGGCAACCAGTTCCCCGTGCTACCGTTGCTGATAAGGCATCGTCCAGCTTGCCGTGGTCCCTCATACTGTACGTACCGTTGGTGGGACTACCCCCACGCCCCTGAGCGGCATCACCCCTCGCCGAGTCGCAGAGAAAGGAGGGAAACAGAGGAACAGGGAGGGTACCGACTCAATCATGACACACCCTGCACCCCATCTCCTCCCCACACCCCATTTCCCATCTCAGGCTTGTTGTCACTGATTGGTGAGGTACTGTACTGTACGCTGTTTCCCCTACAGGACCAAGTAACTCGTGCGCCCCAGAAAAAAAGTACCCTGCGTCTGCTGCTGGCTTCCTTTCTGCCTTCCTTTCTTCTTCCTCCGCCTCTTCCGCTCATTGGCTTGGCTTGAATTCTTTCTTCCCCCATCTTCCATCCCAAATCGATCCTCAAATCTTGCTGCTTTTGCTTGGCCTTGCTTTTCCTCCTCTCCCTTTTTCTTTCCCTTCCTCCCCCTTCGGACTTGTCCATCTTGAAAAAACTTTCCCATTGTCTCGAAACCCCCTTGATCGCACCTTTCAAACTTCAGCACCCGGGCTGGTCCTTTTCTTCCCTGCCTTACTCGCAATCTTTTTCTCTAGACTTTAGGTTGGAGTACATTCGTCTTGTGCTCCGGCTGCTGCTGGCTGCGTGCCTCTGCCGCTGCAAGGCACCCGTCATTCCTGCCCACGTCTGTCACTAAGCCGTTGGCGTCACCACAGCCCACTCGCACTCCTCCCCCCTCCAAACCAGCCGGCCAAGGAAGCGGACAGCCAGCCCACGTCAGAAACTCGTTGGTCTCGCAGCACATTTGAACGCCATATCGCTGTCATTCATTTCATCCGCTTACATCGAAGACACGCCTACCTCGTACGCCGTCCACCTACTTCGCCTTCTTGATACCCGATACTCGTTTGCCTACTGCAGTATTCTCTTCAGCCGCGACATCACCCACCTATCATACCGACTTGCGCCCGTCTTTGGCAACTCACCCCTTTGAGAGTCGACACTTTGCACCGTCGGCCGCCACTCAAAGCTTGTCGCCCTAAACCCACCACCATCCCGGAGCCTCTTAGGACCTTGAGCTACTCGGACAAGTATGCTCCAGCCCAGTCCTCTTTACGTTGCCTCCGTCGTTCTCGAACCGCAGTTATGAAGTCTCTCCTCTTCTCTGGCCTCCCCAGACATCCGTCTGCTGTCTCCGGCTCCACTCCTCTCCCTCTTCGATCCTCGGCCTCTTCGCCCTCTTTATCCTGTTGCGCGGCCAAGTCTTCGTCGACAAAGGCTGTCCCTAGTAAAGGAGGCAGGGCTACCGTTCGAGTCTCCAAACACATTCAGTCAAGACACGAAGCTACCACCGACTCCAACAAGTCCGTCTCGTCATCCTCCGAAGCCGACTTCGTCATGTCTAGACGCGGCAGGTCCAAACGCGATGCTGCGAGCAGTCATTCTCTCTCCCATCATCCAGAACCCTCCGCCGCGCGCCGTCAACTTACTTCCGCAAGTCCAGTGCAGATTCCCAAGCACCCGAATCGCGAGTCGGCCCATTCCCCAAAGCGAGCTCAGACGATGAACCGGAGAAAGATACCGCGGCATGCACGATCAACAGATGCCCTTCATCCTTCACTTGCAGCCCTCCTGGCGGTCACCGATATTCCCCGTCCAAAGCGTCAGTCTCGCAGACACCTCCATCCGACATCCGTAGTCGAGCTCGATGGAGAAAATCAGGTGTCGGAAAAGGAGCTGAGTCTGACGCTGTGTCGTGGACCCCTCGAACTTCTCCTGTTGCCCCCAGAGGAGATGGCCGACGACTTCATCACTTCCACCGAGAGAAGCATGAGAGGTGTTCTTGCGAGAACTACATCAGCCGACTCCATTCCCTCTTTGGGAGGTGACTCCCTGTCATCCGACACGCTTTCGTCCTTGGAAACGCCCGTTTCCATCTCGTCTCCATCTCCACGAAGACGACCAAGTCCGGTTCGGAGGTCACTTGAGCCAATCATCTGCCCTTCGGACACGGAGGACTATCATCCGCTCGCTGCGGATGTTCAGGTCGCCTCGGATCTCGACTCGGACTTTGGCGCTTTTGATGCCGACGACGAGCGGCCCACTGATGAGGTCCTAAAATCACCGTTGGCACCACCCACGAAGCCGCTGCGATCCGTATTCCGATCAAATTTGACGGCCTCACTGAGGGCTTTGCGCTCGGCCGCGCGGTCCTTTTCTGGCATGAACCTACCTCCTGTGCCAGCCGACGACCTACTTACTCGCTCAATTCTCACTATTGACCCCAATGTGCCATATACTGATGAACGTCGACCACCGGTTACCGAGGAGATGCCCTCGGCGGAAGTGCGACGCTACCTCAATCCGACGACGAGCAGCCTCATCGACACTCAGCCACCATCTTCGCGATCATACTCGGCCTCTATCCAGATGCAGACGTACAAGGTTTCTCGCTCCCGATCGCCATCGCGCTCATCCTGGTCGTCTTCGGGCCACCCTGCTCCAAGCTCGGGCCAACATCCGCCCCCACGCGGAGGAGCCCCGAGTCTCGTGCCAGGCATGCGCCAGCGCGAGATGCGGGAGAATCCCGATTTCATCCGCATTGCAGTTATGGAGATGGCCATGCGCAAGCAGGGTAAACTTGACGGTCAGAAACCGGGACGGGCACGATGGGCCCTTCCGCCGAGGCGTCCGCCCACGAAGCCGTACGAGATTGGACCCAACGGAGTCCCAGCTCGGTGGACTCCCCTCACCCAGTGATGGAGAAGCTGCTGTCAACAGGACTTCTACTCGGACTGCATCGCGCATGCAGGTTTGAGAACTACTGGATTGGCGACCAAAGTCCCTGACAACCGAATGACGAGCGATGAGGTACAAGGCCCAACAAGGCAAGAGATCAGGTCTGCATGTGCAAGAGCGGGCCAAATGCAACTCTTCCCCACTCAGGCAGACCCTTCCCGATCCTGATCAGCAGCCATGACGATACCGCTTCTTTGGAACGACGCCACTGTTGCGCTGTTGAGTCTGGGCAGAGGTCGCGCATCGCTCCTGAACGTGCAGAGAGGGGCCGTCGCTTTTTTCCAATCACCAGTCTCGCCTCCGCGACGGAGGAATATATGCATGTGCGCTGCAGTACATTCAAGTTGTGCACTTGCGTGCGTATGCAGGCTGAGACGGAGCCAATGATCCTCTTTGCGGATAATCGTCCAAACACCCCCCTATCGAGCCGTTTTTTCGCTTGCGTCGAAGACCATCCGGCGATTACCGGGCCTTCCGTGCTCAAAAGTCCTCCAACGGCTGTGTTGTCAGCCGTTGGTTGTACACTCAGCACAGAAAGTTCGCTCATGGGCCATGGCGTCCGGCCGCGGCAAGGACCCAAGGACCCTGAATGTCGAAAGGGCCCAGAACGAGAGCGGGACGATCCCTGACATTGCTAAGATGGACCGGCCCTGCCACGGTCGAACAACACTTGGGCCAATTTGGTCTAGACGGCGCAAGCCAGACGAGGTGGGGGCGATGCCTAAGCGAAGAAGCAAAACGAAGCCAACGTGGGCGACGGACGTCCACACGGTCGAGAATCAATCAGGTAACATGAGGCGAGGAATTGTCGACTCTGCTTCTTTGGGCGTTCGCCGTCCACATTGGCAACTTTAATCCTGTCCCGCATCGAAAGGGTTCATATAAACACCGACCTCAAGAGTAATCTTGTTGGCTGCGAGATGCTGGGGTCAGCATGCGGGTGCTGAGCCGGCCAACTTGACCGACGTCGCTGACGTGTGCGCGTTGACTCACCGTATCGACTACTTGGACCAAGCTCACCTCGAAGAGTGCGTCGTCCAACGGCAGACGTCTCCGCCTGTTTGAGGTTGGGGATGCCTCGTGATCTATCTCTTTCATCTTTCTGAAGCGCTGCATTGCGTTGCGTTGGTTTCAATAAAGACAAGCTATTTCTATTCTCACGATCATCACATAGCGGCTGGAGTCTCATTGATATTTTCCTATGTTTACAACTGAATCGAGTCTGCCAAGCTGCATCAACTCTCATCGCATCTCCTGGTTGGTCAATCATTGTTTGCTTGGACTTGTTCCTTCTTATCCTACGCGCTGGTCGAGAACACTAGCGAAGCCGTTAAAGGCGGTACGGGTAACCTTTCCGTCGATCCAGTGGCCAGGCATATTCACGGCTTGCACTAAGACGACTGCGTGGTCCTGCAGATGCAATGCAAACATGCCCAACTGTACTTTGTATGTTGACTTTTGAAGCCAAGATTCAGGTGCGTGTCACGATAGGAGAAGGTGTCCGGCATGGATCCATGGCGAGGGGTCTCAATGGTCGCGAGGCAATCACGGCGCTGGCATTCCGCCTTTCTATTGGAATTAGTCTACGCAGCACCAATAAAGTCGTGCTATATGCCCCGTTCCGCAACAAAGCTGATCAGCCACATCGCTGTCCAATTTTGTATGTATTGTGTGTGTGCAGTAGTACGCACCGCCAATAGACAGTCGCACCAACTGTAGCTTCCGTTTGAGATCGTGTACAAGTCTGATAGTTCGTACATGGTCTCCACAAGGGTCGTCTGCAGCTTATCATGTCGGCAGAAGGGATTCTGGTGGACCATGTTCGTCAACTTCTATGGCCGGACCGGAGCGTACGGAGCGCCTCCCGCCCTCCGGAGTCCGGAATGTCGACGGAGTCACGCGTCCGATGTCCGACGGACCGGACCGGACACGGTGCTAGACGACAATATAAACGATGTTCCTCAGCGAAGATACCAGTACAAGTGCGCATCACGATTGGTGAATGCATGCAAGGTGAATCATGAGCGTGAATACAGCCAGGTAATAGTATCCGCAGTTTGTCGTCTTGTTCATCAGTCGCCCGTTGTCGCGCCAGGTGCGGACAGCCAGCACAAACGCAGCAAGGACGTGACTCGAGCCCGTTGCGGTCGTCACAAAAGCCGGATCTGCGTGTGAGCGACTGGTTCTCCCCAGAACAGAAGCTGCGGCGGCGGCGACGACATAGAACGCGGCTGTGAGGAGCCGCGCGGCGCGTCTGCCGGCCGGACCCAAGACAATGGGCAAAGTCCTACGTCCGACGGCGCGGTCCCCATCGACGTCGGAGAAGTCTTGAATGTGTATCGTGCAAAAGACCCAGGCGGCGACGGCCAAGTCCGGACCCGCCGGACCCGGACCGGACGATGTCGTGAGCGCCCAGCGCGGGACGAGGCGGACGAGCACGGCATCGTGCAGGCGCAGGGCGAGCAGGGCGGACACGCCGTTGAAGATGCTCTTGGAAGCCCAGTGACGCCAGCGCGGCCAGGCGTAGAAGAGCAAGACCCAGAGCTGCCAGGCGACGAGGTACGCGGCGGCGGGCACGGCGCCGTACATGTGCGCAACGACGGCGGGGAAGAGAACCCACGAGAGCGCCCACCGGACGCGTGCGGCGCGAGGGGACAACAAACCCGAGGGGATTGGCCGTTCCGGATGGTTTGCGCGGTCCTCGGCGACCGAGGCGGAGGGAGTCTGGTTCGCGAGCTCGAAGACGTACCCAAAAGTAATGGAGAAGACGGCGGCGTGGAGGAGCGTCTTGATGGCGATTGTGGCGGGAGGGATGTGTTGGCTTGCTATGCAGCGTGAGAGCATGGATACGGGGAGGATGTAGAGGACGAGTGTGGCGTTGCCGTAGAGGAGGCGTGATGTTATGAGGGCTTCGTACCGGATGATGTTGATGAGGCGCCGCATCTTGCGGGACGTAGGAGTCGATGAAGTGAGTTGTTGGTGGTGATGGCAGCGGCGCTCTTGGCAAGACTCTATGCGTGAAGATGAAAGGTCCAGGCGTCGTCGTTGGTTCCAACTTGGAGATGTCATGGCTTGATATCTATATTTGTTATATATAAGTTATAGATTCATCGTGTCTCCCATTGTCTTCAACGAGACTGACAAGCAAGTTATGCGTGATCCAGGCGCCCCCGAGAGACGGTACAGACGGCACGTAACCGCGCTCAGCTTTCCTTTCTTCCTCCATCGCATCACAAGACTTGACTGGGCTGAACGGTGTCGTTGGAAAAAGCCTCCCCGGGATCGGCCCATCTTCCACCAGGCGGCTGTCGTTGTGTCTTGGATTGGGATGGGGAGCCGGGCGAGATCCGATGGATTTCGGGTGTCACGCTGTCGAATGGGCGCGCCTCTTTTGCTCCCGAAAACGCAGGGGACTCGGATATGATGGAATATGATCAAGGACGGTCGTGAAGAAAGACTGATGTTTGAAAAGGGTTCATGCATCTCGGCCGTCCGCCACATGAGCCGCTGATCCGGATATCGTCAACAAGGGGAGAGTCGGAGAGGCTATTGAATCGTCTCTGGTAGCACGAGAATGATATCGACTATATCAAGACGAGCGTCAGTATAAGTCCTGTCACCGCGTACACACTCATTTGCATATACCCCTATACATATAACAGTCTCGACTTCAATAAGGGAGCGCTCGACGGACTGGCCCCTTACCACATGATACCTTTGCGCACTTGGATAACGCCCAAGAATCTGTCAGAGACATTGGATGGGGGGTCCGTTCCAATTTTGCGGCTATTTCTCGTGAGTATGACTTGACGCCTAAATGGCAACATGGGCTGGGGGGACATGGGACGAGGCGCTCTCGTACGGATTACCCGGACGCGTGGCTCACTCGTGTCAGACACGCATTGTGAAAGGGGAGAGAAAACGAGGCGTCGCTCGGGAGACGGCGTGAACATGTCGCTGGGTCTTTCTTGCGAAAGCATCGGTACCGTCGAGCGCATTCGAACGAGAAAGTGAATGCTGTTTTGGATATCGCATGTCGGGAATCAAAAGGGGGCCTTGGTGAATGTATCCGTCAGCTTCTTGGTCTATGATATCGAGAAAAGGAAACATATCCTTGCGTTATATTTATGAGAACATGAAGTCTGTTTCAAGCAGGTTCCAACGGAGGGCGATGGCATAAGAAGAAAAGTTGATGATTGAGATGTACATGAATATGATCACGCACGGCGTTGAAACGAATGATATCAACGGACTTTTCGGCACTTTACACTACAGAACGACGGGTCTAGTTTCGAAGCAGGGCTTTGTCGATCTGCAATACCAAAGACGTTACCGGATTTGTGCGCAACGTGAAGAGATGGCTCAAGAACATGGACGGCAGCTCCGTCTTTGAACTGTAGGTAATCTGAAGCTGTCCCATCAGCGCCGGTCCATACGCATGCTATGTGAATTCATAAATGATATATGCTCTTCACAAGCTCGCAGCCTCAGCTCTGAACATCAGCAATCATGGCGTGATGAGAGCAGCATGATCGTCCTAGTCGGTACAGAAACTCCGCATAATCAGCCCAGCACTTCAGCTGCCAGTAGGCCTACTTTAGACATGTTCGCCTTTTGACGGACCTCCGCCAGGGCGCAAGCTCGGCAAGTAGCGGAAGTTGCTCGGAGAAGGACGGTAACACAGCGCTTGGAGCCCGCTCCTGGACACGGCATGCCGCTTCAGTGACTGCGCTGCGTTGCATGCGGGCCAAATGGGAAGAGGAGGGGGAAGGGCCAAGTGATGTCAGGATGATTGGAAATTGCTCGAGTCTGCAACTCCGCGGGTCTGGTCTTCTTGGAACATTCGAAGTACGAAGTTGAAGTCATCGGCAACACGGTGAGCTTCTCGGCGAGCGACACTCGCCTTCCTCGAATACTTTGGTGTCCATTCTTATTGTCTTCCTGTTCCTGGTTCATTGGAGACATGGCCAAGATAACGGTCGGCAAGAGAGTCTGCCGCCTTCTTATCATTGGGGGAAGAAGCACTCCCGCTCCAATGCTTCTTACTCGGTGGCTTGATGAACTTCGAGGAACCGCATGATGCCGCGTCGGTATTTTTCATGTCTCTTGGCTTGGCTTTCCAGTCATTGACTCCTACGCGGGAGCGAAGACTGGAGGTTGGTTCGTAGAGCGCTGGTCTTGCCGGAATGCCGAAGAAGCGCTTCATTGGATCCCTTTTCGACCGACAGCTCGTCTTATATAGAAAGCTTCATGACCCCCTTTACCGTGCTGCCTTGTTCGTAAACCACACCCTACGTCTTTGCCGATCAACAGCGAGAAGAGCCCAGTTTTGACACCCCGTGTTTCACCTAATCTTCGTGAACTAAGACCAGACGACGACATCATGGCGACTGAACCACCCAGCTTCCCCTTCCGGCGCGCCTCGGCCATGGAGCCCCCGGCAGAGTATGCCCGTCTGCGCGCCGAGGACTCAGTCTCGCAAGTTAAGCTCTTTGACGGCACGCTGGCCTGGCTCGTGACGAGATACGACGACGTGACGGCTGTCGCGACCGACCCTCGCCTCTCCAAGGCACGTTCCCCCTTCTCCTTCTTCCTCATCTCATTCACTCTTGAGGCCCGCTTTGTTACTGAATTACATCCCAGGAACGATTGCGGCCCGGGTTCCCGGAGCTGAGCGCCGGAGGAAAGGCCGCGGCCAAGGCGAGGCCGACCTTTGTCGACATGGATCCGCCGGACCACGCGCGCCAGAGGTCAGTGTTCCAAGTCGGCCGGTGTCTGCTCCCCGTTTCGAAATATGTGTATGAGTCTTCCAGCTGACATTGGTTGTCAACATGAAAGAGGGATAGTAGAGCCGTGGTTCACGCAGCAGCGAGTACGTGAGATGCAGCCAATGATACAAAAGACTGTCAAGAACCTGCTCGAAGCTCTCAAGGCCAAGGGATGTGACGACGGTCCTGTAGATCTCGTCAAGGAATTCGCCCTACCGGTTCCGTCTCTGGTAAGTATTGACCCTTCTCGAAGCATGGTGTTGCCATATCTGGAGTACATGTACTCAAATGCGATGCTCTGGCAAGATCATCTACAGTATCCTCGGCATCCCTTCAGAAGACCTCGACACTCTCACGCGGTACGCCGAGGTCCGGTCCAACGGCAGTTCCACCGCCAGAGAGGCATCAGCCGCAAGCCAGTAAGTCCCGGTCCGCCAGATAAAGTACGAAAAGGGCTGTTACTAGAACAAGTGACACACGTGGTAGGGACCTGCTCGACTACTTCACCAGGCTCGTCGAGGCCCGCAGCAAGGAGCCGCGCGACGACCTCGTCAGCCATCTCGCTGATCAAGTCAAATCGGGCGCTCTGGAAGCCGCCGACGCACCGCAGATTGCCTTTCTACTGCTCGTCGCCGGAAACGCAACTGTAATAAGCATGGTTGCCCTGGTAAGTAGCATCGACACCATAAAAGCAGCCGTCTGAGTCTAGTTGTAGGACTAACATTCGGCGTGGCGGGTTTCAAGGGCATCGTGACACTCTTTCAGCACCCAGACCAGTTGAAAGCCTTGAGAGCAGACGCCTCGTTGGTATCTGGCTTCGTGGAGGAGCTGTGTCGGTATCATACCGCGTCTGCAATGGCCATTAAGCGTACCGCCAAAGTCGACGTCGAGATTGGCGGCAAGGTTCGACTCCCCCTCCTATTCCGACTCTCCAGGATAAGACAGACAGTGACCAACTGACGCGCTTCCTACCTAATTATAGATCATCAAAGCCGGCGAGGGCATCATCGCGTCCAACCAGTCTGCCAACCGAGACAGCAGCGTCTTCGAGAACCCAGACTCGTTCGACATGCGTCGTCGCTGGCCTCCGGGCAAGGACGCGCTGGGTTTCGGATACGGCGCTCATCGTTGCATCGCCGAGGACCTGTCAAAGGCGGAACTGTCTGCCGTGTTCGGTAAGTAAACATGTGATGTTTCCCCTCCCTTGTACTGACCTGTTTCCGTCTGATGTGGGCCGGGATCGTCGACTAATTACCTTGTCCCGGTAGCCAACGTCTTCGACGTCTTGCCGCATCTGAAGCTGGCTGTCGAAATTGACGAGATTGAGGTTACGCCGCTGCACAAGGACGTTGGCATTCTGAGCTTGCCGGTGACGTTTTGATCGTGAGGGTCGCTTCAGCAAAGCTGGGCATGCTGGTTGGATCAGTGCATGGTTGATCTGTTGTATTATCTCTACTCAATTCCTCGATATCCTATGCTATAATGCATCTTCGCGTGCTCGAATGCACTCCTGAAAGGGAACCGCCATCGTATTGTTGATCCGAGGCAATTTGCGCGTTGGACGGTTCAAGCCTCATTGAGTCGGACCAGTCTTTTGACCTTCGATGAGGGGCATATCTTTGAGTCTTCCACTGACAGTAGATGGCTTGAACCTAGTCTCCATGTGCTGTGAGAATACGTTGCTCTCTATGCGCCGCGATCACAGGACGCCCCTTACGAGCTGTCATGACTTGTAGTTCACAACGAGGCGAATAGCTGAATCCCATCACCTATCCATGTCCAATTGGAGCAGTGGTTTGTTTCCATCTTTTTTGCAAAGCATCGCGCCTCCAACGCCCAACGATCCGAGACTCAATCGGAAATCGGGCGTATGATTTGATGAGAGCATGGCATTTTGAGCCAATGACATCCACCTGGTCCAGAACAGGAAGCTATATATAGCAGCCCTGATGTGATGTCGAGTCTCATTGCATTCATAAAGGTCTTATTTGCTGAAAGACGGGATGTGAGCAACAATGACCGTGATACAGCCCCGCTGAGTCTCGTGTGCCAACGAGGTGCTCACGGCTCTGTCCTGAGCCACTCTCCAGCAACTTGCAACGACGGATTGTCGACTCTGAATCATGCTCTCAAATGACACTCCTGGGCAATGGAGCTCGTATGCGTAGATTCATGTATTGCAGAATTATGGGTATCCTCCTCGCCTTTTGAGTACACTAGATGACGCCTGATTACACCTTCAATCAATTACATTCCCTGCGGTCCGGCACAGGGACCCAAGAAGTCTCTCCCCGTATTTCAGTCTTCTTCTCACCGTCCTTGTCTTGTCGCCAGGTCGTCGCCGATCACTGCAGTTGCAACTTTGCGCTCACCGGGGCAAGACCAGACGTTCAAGCCCAAATACCCCCTCCCAACCCGCGTCGTCCATTGTTCTTCGCAAGGATTCCCGTGGTGCCTCGTCGATTTCCGTTTGACTTTCTTTTCATTCAGATTGAGAAAACAAAATCCGTCGTAATTATTGGCGGCTCCGTCGCCGTTTCGACGTCTTCGATTCGACCCGTCTCAGTCAGGCCCGGAAGGACCTCCGACGTACTTGCTCGACGCCAGCGCCAGCAGATACCTGATTTTACAAAATTCCCAAGGTCAATTCGCGGTTCTTCCTCATGGATGTACACATTAAAGGCGGGCAGGGAAGCGCGTCATCGTACCTGGCGGCTGGCCATCTGCTCGGCCTCGAATCTTCGGTGACCAGCGCGGGCGGGAGCTAAAGAAAAGAAAAGCGCATCTCGTCAGTCCAGCTCGTCGCTGTATGTGTGGGTGTCTTCTTTCTTCGGATGTTCGTACCGTGGGGGACTTGAGATCCCGTCATAGCGAGCATTCCGGGAACGCAAAGCGCAACGTAGTAGAAGACGGATGCCTGGCGAGGGACATTGGTTTCGCGCGTCAGCAAACACTTTTTCTTGAATTGAGCTGGCGTCTTAAGAGCAGACACTCGTGAGATCGAAGTGAGTGTTTTGTTTACCTGCATGTTGACTGTCGTTTGTGGAGTGAGTATATCGTCGAGATTAGAGTGATTATCGGAATTATATCGTAACGCGGTTTTGTCGTTTACCCAAAAACAGGAAGCTCTCTTTTCAACAAAGAAGGGGACCAGAAATGGGGACACGTCGCGGGGCTTTATATCCAAGAAGACGAGGACAATCCAATCGGTAGGAAGATATAACTGTTTCACAATTATCGATTTGCAACAAAAAAAAGCCCATGAGACAGGCGCGTTTACATGACGTCCCTCCCCCCAGGCGGCTTGGATTGAAGAGGGGAGGAGGAAAAAAGGGGGCCACTGAATAGTGTTTTCTCCCCTTTTTCGCACGCCCCTTGGGAAAGAGTGTAGTAGTACTGTAGTAGTGGTAGGGCCGTCAAGCTTTTGGAGCTACATGCCACGGGCAACGAGGAATGATGCCACAATCCCCATGGCGGCACAGTCTATTGGCGAACTGAAAAGAAGAAGAAGAAGGGGGGGAGGGGCGTGTTTGCGTGTGCTGATGGTTCACTCCCCCATTGGCTCAGATTATCTAAACTGCCAAACCTAAATAGAACAGAGGTTCAAAAGAGCAGAAGAGAGTGACCAAAGTGGCTTGCGATTCCCAAGCAAATCGGAATGACAAGGCCGTTCAAAGAAAGCCCTCATCCTCTTTCTCACCACCCCTTGTTCCTTGTTCCTCCTCCCCAGCGATTGAAAGACGGGTATGTGGGGAGCAACGGCCTGGAATGAAGGGGGGAGGGCTTGAAGATTGAGACAGCTTCATCTCGGCTCCTTGTTCCCAATGTAGTTACCTCTCAGGAGTTCAAGTCAGTCTCTCGAGACTTTGTAGACTTACTAACTTGATCTTCGCAAAAACCGTTTTCATCTACTTACTTACTGTCGAAAAAGTTGGACATGTTCAGCCGCAACTTAATATCGTGTTGCCCGTTGGCAAGGGATCGAGCGCCAATTGGACCGGTCTGCTTTGCTTTTGCTTTTGCAGCCCTGGCCAGCTTGTTACAGTAGACACTGTACTCGTAGGCGTTTACCTTTTTTCCTTTTGACTCAATTACAGTGTTCTGTTCCAACACTTTTTCATCTTTCTCGATTTAGAAACGCGACTTTCCACCTGCTCTTGTCCCCTGCTTTACTTGTACGCTCCCCGGCCCTGTGCTGCCAGCCCTTGACTTATTATTCCATACACTCAGCCAGTGCCTTTGTACGGACAACGGAATGTCTCGCAGGTTGTTGGCCTTTGCTGTTCCAGTATGTACTCACTCCAATGCTAATTAACTTGACCGTCCACAGCTGGGCCTCCTCCCCCACCCCCTCCCCCCTTCTCTTCTCTCCTTTCTGCGACAACTGCTCAGATCGGGCGCCTTGGCACATCCAGCCCGGTGGGACAACGGACGAGTTGGCCGGGTAAGGTGGAACTATCTTGTCTGGTTCTCGGATCTATGCGGCTGGTGTCGAGTATGTATTCATTCTGACGCGCTCCCCCTCCCCCCCCTACCGTCGCATCTCACTTTGGACAACCGCTGTGTCGGGTAAACCTTTTTGAACGTTGTCGCATGCCATCACCAGCACCAAATTTGGTATATTTTCTTTCACATGTGACTATTTTACTCTCCTCTTTTCGTCACACGTCTTCCTTCTTTGTGTTGGCAATGAAAAAGAGAAATTCAGAATACACACACTCCTTGGCGAAACCCCAAGTCAAGGGCCACCAACGATACACTGACGAGGGAGAGACAGCCTGTGTGTAATTGGGAAAAGGGATGGAAATCAAGGGCAGCGCTCTTCCTCCCCGCCTGCTCGCGCTATTCAAAAGCACTTTCTCTTTTCCAATCCTACCGCTTTCATCCGGGCCTGTTCCTGTTTTGTATACTGTACCCTTTCCAAGTCGCGACTCGTTTCGGCCCGCCTGTCCGCGTATCTGTCAAACATTCGCAAGGGGGGAAGGGGGGATCTCGGCGCTAGGAACGAACGGGACTGGTTGACAATTGACAATTGCCAATTGCTGGGAGCCATGCAAAAATTTATAGAAAATGCACCATTGCGTGCTAGTTTTCCTATGGCTCTCGACGGCATCTCTTGTCCGAAAGCCCAATGTCGGTCTCGGCCGATAGTCTGTCTGCAATGCCCTTCCCAAGTCCGCTGCAGGTCAGTCGAACCCCTGGATGCGGCAGCCAGATCAAGGGGTTTCAAGGGTCTTCCTTTTTTGTGCAGTAATGGGTTCATTGACACGAGTTGAGATGGGAAACTGAGCGGGGAGCACGTCCTTGTGCATTCGGGTCGTCAACGGCTGATATCCAGCAACGACACGATCCTACTTTTCCAACCTCGTTTCCGCCGGCTTTGCAGACCGTCGCAGCCTCTTGATCCCGGCGAGGCGCGGCGTCTCGGCGTACATCCACCATTGCCAAAGGAGCGCCAGCACCACCACGCAGACGGTCAGCGGGATGGAGATCCACCATGTCAGATAGAAGAGCGGCGAGGGCACCACGCTCCACGACTTGGAGTCCTCGCGCCAGGTGGATGTGAGGAGCTGCGACCCGGCGACTGTGGCGACGCCCGTCGTGGGCAGAAACACCATTGTGATGGCGGCAATCATCTTCATGACGCCCGAGTCGCGCGTGACCACCATCGAGTCCCGCTGCGTGACGACGTTGAAGGCCAGCGTGATTGTGTTGTCGATGCGCTTCTGCAGACTCGACAAGCGCAGCTGCGTCGAGCGCAGGAGCGAGCGCCGGTAGCGGATGCACTCGCGCAGCTGGCAAAGGACGAGGGACGCCGCGGCCGCGGATGATGGATCTGACGCGCTTGGAGCCGAGTCTTCACTGTTGAGCAAGACGGCGTCGGCCGTCATGACGCAGCTCTCGAGGCCCTCGGCTAGGTAGGTGATGTGCTTTGCGCAGTTGTGGAGCGCGGCAAAGGATATCCTCGAGCTCAGCTTGGGGTCCTTTGTATGAGCCATTTCCAGTATAGACTGTGAGATGTCAAATCACTGAAACATATCAGTAGGATCAAATCGTAACTTACATGCTCCAACGGTCCAAAGACGACATTCATATTCCAAACCGTCTCGTCGACCTCAAAGTACAGGCCCTCGAGGACTAGATCAAAGAGGACATACGGATTCAAAACGGCATCGCGCCACTGGCCACCGTCAATCAAGAGATTCAGTCTGCGGACGACCCTGTGCAGCGCACCAAAGCAAACCAGCGTGCTGCTCCCATCCTCGAACTGGCGGAGGAAGAAGCTCGACTTGAGCCAGCTGTAGTCGGCCTGCGGAAGGGCGGACGCTGCGTGCCCGGCCCTCGTCGCCCGGCTCTCCACCTCGGGCATCTTGCCGAGCTCGCGCTTGACGCTGATGTTCTTGAAGAGGAAGTGGAACCACGAACATGCCCCCTGGTCGTCGGTCCTCCGGCCAAAGCTGTGGCAGACGGACTGCAGGATCTCGGTGGAGAAGTCGCTGGGGACGCCGAGAATGCGGAACAGCTCCAGGACGTCCGGCAGTGAATCCGGGTCAGGGTCCTGCGGCGGAGCGAAGCTTTTGAGTCGATGGCGTCAGTAACTCTCGTGATTCATGGTTCAGTGTGACCTCGAAAGGATGGGCGAGCTCACACTATGCGCAGTCGAGCCGGGCTCAAGAGATGGCGAGGGCTCACGTCTACATGCCAAGTGCCCTCGGGGTGCTCTTTTATCAAAGTCAGCTTCAGATCACTATTGCGCGTGAGCGAGGGACTTGGACATGCCCTCTGTGAGATCCCAGACATTGAGCCGCCAGCGATTCGAGTGAAGATATGTCGGATGTCGATACTGCGCTGCTCGCTTGTAGGCGTCGTAGTCATCGTCTCTGGTCCATGACATGGCTCTAGATGAGCCCTTGTGCTGAAGATACGCGACGTTCTTCTTACTTTTGCCGTTCCTCTACAGTATTGCGAGAGAAAGAAATTCAAGGACGAAGTTCATGGCTTTTCTCTGACATATTGCCAATGGCAAGAATTGGCTGCCTAGGAGTCGGTCAGCTGAATTGACCAATGGCTGAGCGTCAGCCACTGTCAGACTAGGATCGTCAGCTTATTCGCACATAGGCTGTGTGTTTCCATATGAGCTTTACTCCAAATCTTGAATTGCATCCGCATCAAGACGGTCCATCTTGATTGACCATGGGATTCATGTTGAGATCGCAGTTGTCAGACACGGTCGATCGATGAACTTCTAACTGCTTCCGGGACGGCATTGTGCTAGCAGCACTACCCCTTTAAGAACGGATATTCATGCTTGAAGATTTGAAGATATACTTTATGATATGCTCCTATGATAACGAATGCTTGCTGGTATATACAAGCGTCTGTTGTAATGCGAATATCTTGAAGCGTCCATATTGTAAACGGGCGGAAGAGTTCCGTCACCGTGTCTGTTAGCCCCACAGCTTCCTCTATCGATAACGACCATCCCGCCGACCCACCCCCAGAAAGTGTGCGGGGCTATTCCATCTGCTCTGCAAGTCACTGTCATCTCCAGGAGTCCCCAGTCCAAACCACCAAAAGCTCCCGCTCTGCAGCTTCATCACCAGGTGCAAATCAGTCGACCGCGCCACCTCGCGCAACCGCCCATCATGGAGCAGTCGGCGATGAAGGCATGGGGTAAGTTTCCATTCGCAAAATTTCCCTAATCCTCTTCGAGCAACAAACAAGCCATTACGGGCAAAGAAGTAAACCAGGGCTGTGCTAACAATATGAACGCACTTTTCAGAGCTCGAGAATAACATACGCCTCGTCGACCCCAAACGCGACGGCCTCTACAACTACGACGGCGAGGCCCAAAAGGCGGCCCTGGCCGCGCGCCCCTGGGCCCGGGACCCGCGACACTTCAAGTCGGTGCGCATCAGCGCCGTGGCCCTCATCAAGATGGCCATGCACGCGCGCTCCGGTGGGGACCTCGAGGTCATGGGCCTGATGCAGGGGTACACCGAGGGGGACAGCTTCGTCGTCACCGACGCCTTCCGGCTGCCCGTCGAGGGCACGGAGACGCGCGTCAACGCCCAGGACGAGGCCAACGAGTACCTGGTCGAGTACCTGGCCCTGTGCCGCGCCCAGGGCCGCCAGGAGAACGTCGTCGGGTGGTACCACAGCCACCCAGGCTACGGCTGCTGGCTGAGCGGCATCGACGTCGAGACCGAGGCCGTCCAGCAGCAGTGGCAGGATCCCTTCCTCGCCGTCGTCATCGACCCGGACCGGACCATCAGCGCCGGCAAGGTCGAGATTGGCGCCTTTCGCACCTTCCCCGCAGACTACGAGCCCGAGTCGTCGTCGTCGAGGAACAACAACACATCCTCGGCCGGCGGCGGCGGCGGCGGCGGCCAAGCCGTGCCCCTCGCCAAGGCTGCCGAGTTTGGCGCCCACGCCAGCCGCTACTACAGCCTCCAGGTCTCCCACTTCAAGAGCACCCTCGACTCCCACCTTCTCGAGCTGCTCTGGCACAAGTACTGGGTCCAGACGCTCAGCCAGAGCCCGCTCCTGACCAACCGCGACTACGGCAGCAAGCAGATGCTCGACCTCGGCTCAAAGATCAGGGAGGCCACCGCGCTCCTCTCCCGCACCCGCGGGCCCCAGAACCCGCTCATCGGCGCCATGAGCGGCGGTGGAGCCGGCGGCGGCGGCGGCGGAGGAGGAGGAGGAGGTGGTGGTGGTGGCAGGGGCAGCGACAAGGCACTTGAGCGTCTTGCAGAGGAGAGCAATCTGATTGCTACCAAGGAGAAATCTGGCCTCATGGCGAGCGAGATCAAGGCCAAGCTCTTCAACGACCTGGGCACGCGTGTATCCTAGGCGACGTGTCCCGGCTGGTCTGTCCCATACATGTCTCCTTTACATCTTTTGGGCGACGGCTTCGTAGTCATGAACAGCATAGACTTGGCGTTGGTAGGCGTCGGCAATTCATATTCTTATGAGGGGAATTCCCCTACGCATTTCACTCTGTCGCCGTGGGGATATGTTCGATGGCCATCTTACATGTGGAAAAGTCTTTCGCGTATTTTCGTCGTGCCGAGATATCAATGGTTGATGTAGGGTGAGGTCCATCTCCCATATTTACCAATATCATCACCACCATACACCCAAACTTACTCACTCCTCTGAATTAAGCTGGTGAAGAAGCTTACTATGCTTCAGCGTCAAATAAGCACCTTCAAACTCATGCCTAGAGTTCTAGGGCTACACAATAGCCAGTTCCGATGGCAACGGTTAGTACCCTACACCATGTCAAGTTTCGCGAAACCACGACGCCGAAGTAATTGTGAAGGGCTTTCTGTAAGCTTGGAACGATGCCTTGTGGCATCAATATTCACGAGTGACTGACGGCAGTCCCAAGTAGAAGCAGCAATCTCTCTCTCATGTCACTTAGAGTGAGCTCGGGAGAGAACAAAAAGCGGCAGGTATCGGACGGAACCTGCGATGCGCTATACTCACGCGGCCAGGACAGTGTCCCTCAACGACATGCCATGGACTCAGCCATCGATCTCTCCTGAACGCATTCAAGCCTTTAATTGACCATTGGTGCGGTCAAGCATACAGGCTGACGTCTGATCTGGACACTGGAAGAGCGAGGTGCTGCGAGCATGCTGCACGCTGCGGACTAAATTAGGGAAATACTCAACTGCCGGCTAGCCCACTGGAAGCACTGCAGCCAGTCGGCACTGAATTATTTTCTCTCTTGATAATTGCGTCGATTGCCCGCATGTCGCTCGCACTGGTGTCAAGACTCCCATGTCGCCAGGAGTTGATCATTTGACGCGCCGTAGATCGTGTCTTGCCGGCCGGGGCGACTTTTTCCTCCCATTTGCCGTTGCTTCAATTTGTGTGGGGGGCAGACGATGTAACTTACAGTACAGTACGTAGTTGACTTGGTTGGATCAAGCCATGACAATCAGGTTCGCCAAGTATGATGTAAGACTGAACCGAGACTTGAACAAAGCCACAAGATGCCGAAGAACGATCGCTTCGAGTCACTGTAGTTCAAGAGACACGCAATCCGGAGCTCGTGGCATCATTGGGGGAGAAGCCGGGCCAGCACAGCCGCGCCAACCCTAAAGTCAGGCGGCCGTAAGCAGATTCAAAAAACTGTAGAATCTAAGATGATAATCCAGGCAATGGCAAGTTCGTCTCTGGCAGCGAGGCCATTGGTCCAAGCGCAGCATGACCGGACGGCGATAACGTCATGGGCCACGGTATTCTTCATGGGCTCAAAGTACGTACAGACACTTGCCATTAACCGACGCCAGGTCTGAATTCGCTCTCTCCATTCTCCAATGAGCGCTCGAAGACGTGGAGACGAACAGGGGGCGGGATCCGGGAGATGAAGAAGAACAGGGTCACACTCGTGGACAAAGCTATCGAACGCGAACGTGCGAGCGCCGCCAAACGACTCGGCACATGGATTGGCGCCAAGAGAGGCAAAGCATGGCGCCAGGCAATCGTGGGGGAAAAAAGGCGCTCAGGCAGTCAAGGGTTCAAGAGTTGCGCCCACCCATGAGTCGCGTCGACGAGAACCGGTAGCTCAGCTCAGCAGCTCAGGGCGAGCGGTGCCTGGGGTCCCGCCGTCTCCCACATCGAACCTTTTCTCTCTCTCGCGCGCGCACGTACAGTACAGTAGTAGCTGTTGTACACACCTCGCTAGCCAGGACAAGGGGGCGTGAATGGCGGAGAGGGTGAGTGGGTTCCAGAGGAGACGCCGACTACGTCATGGACACACAACGATGATGACGGAAGAGGTGCGACGCGATCCAACGCAAGCTCCGATGTAGGCATGCGGGCGAGATGTGCGAAGCGGCAGGGGAAGGACAAGAGAAAAAAGGGGAGAAAGTGTTCCGTGCGTGTATCCGTACGCACTGGAGTGAACGATGCAGTACTGTACTGCGATCATGATGATCGGTTCAAGGTTGTCAAAGACGCGTGGTTGCCCAGCCAAGCCAAGTCGAAAGACGCAGCAGATAGGCGACGGCGAGATGCACAGGCGCCCGACGAACAATGCAGAGGAGTGCAGCTAGTCATGGGCTGAGTGCTGTGCCGTATGCTGTACGGTACGTCGATGGCAGCAGTATCCTCGAGTGGGAGCAGAGCAGTAATTTCGTGTTCAAGGACAGACCAAACCAGGATAGACAACTGCAGAAGCCGTTCGTCAGGTTTTCGATCCGAGCACTGGGCTTCACCTTTCAAGGAACCTATCCATATTCGACTCTAAGCCGGTCCGAGAAGCAGGAAAGTCGCTGGACCCGGATTGGAAAACAAGAGGCTGAAACGTATAATTTCAATTACTTGCTTTCAAAGGGCCAGAGGGTAAGCTGGAAAAAGGAAACTGGAGCAAGCTATCGGACCCATGACGCCGGACGGTGGAGTACCATGTTGGCCCATGGCCCCGTTCATGGGCTTCCTCCAGCTTGGTCGACTCCATCCAGTTCATCGTGCTCTCATTGGCAGAGGAGGATCCCGTCTGCGGGAGCTGCACCGAGTATCCGGCGGCATGATGGATGCCTCGGCCGGCCGCGACGGTGGCTTCTGAATGCGCGCACGAGAACGGATACTCGCCGTGTGCTGAACCTCGCAGACTGCAGCAGCAACCTCATCGTGAGATGGTCTTGGACTCTCGCTCCTCTCCGCTTCAAGTCCCAGACGACAAAGAGTCAGCCAAGGCAAGGGGACATGCCGTCTCATTGTTGACGCCGAAGCAAGCGAGGCAGCAGAGTTTAACCGGATAAATGTCTAGTGCCAATCGAGCGCAGATTGCCGCCTCGTGTTGCTGGTCTCGTCAAGTCGAGTCCGGTCCGTCTTACCTGTAGCCTGTACGAAGTAGCCTCTAGGCACATAGCCCGGCCTGGAGAGCCCGTCGCGTAGGCAGGAAGAGAGCAGAGGCAGCTTAGTTGCCGAGCAGGCCGAGCCTCTTGCACATGGGACAAGACGTGCGCAGCCATGAATCATTGCCGGTTGGTGCGAGACCGAGACCAAGACCTTTCATGTTCCCAGGGCTCAAATTCGACACTAGGCTGCGCATGCGGTTCGACGAGAGTGGTCAAAAAGCACAATTATATCATCATGGTCGTGTCGTTTCTGACAGGACTCGACGAACGAGTACGTAGCGCATTGTACAGCCCTCGGTGTGGCCGCGCTGGGACCAATTGGCTCGCAATGGTCCATGGGCAAGTTGGAGCGCCATCTGATGTTTTCCGCATCTTTGCTGGGTCGGTGGATAGCACAATTCGCGATGGTAGGATGGAGTAGTGCACGATTGCGGCCACGGGCCCAAGACATGTTGCGGACTAGCGAACGAAGCCGAGCTAGCATCTCGAGACAATAAGGCTTCCATACGTACATTAGGGAACAGGCTGGCCCTTGGCATCTGTCTGTCTGCCGCGAACGGCCAGGTCTTGTACTGCATTCGAGTTTGCGCTGCAGCAATTGGCGAGCTCGTGTAACCAACCGACGGCAGTTTCTTGGGCGACCAAGGGGGGGAGTGCGCGTGTGAATAACCAGAGTGCGGCCCACCACCCCCTTGCCTACTTGTCGTCGGTGGCCGGCTGTGCTTGTGCAGATCACCGATCTGTCTGGCTGGGCTGGCTGACTTGTCATTGCACGCTTGCGCACGCCCCCTTGTGGTGCTGGATGGACGAGATGGACGACGACCTGATAGAGGGTGGGAGACTGGGAGTCAATTGCTCTCTGCCGAAGAAGCGTACGTATTGCAGTGCACTCAGAGAGTTTTGATTCGTTAGATTCGAGACGAATGCCGAGTCTGTTTCGATGTCGCGCCCTTTCGGTACAGGCAGTACAGCTGGCCGGTCGTTCAAACAGGCATCGAGTCTCAAGAAAAGCTTGGATCACAGCTTCAAGGCCCAAACATGTGCGTTATGCACAACAAAAACCTGTGTCAGTGACCTGGAAGGTGCTTGCGCCTGTCGGGGACCCTTGTCAAGTACCGATACTGCCCTGTTCCCAAACGTCTACCTGAGCTGGCAAGTTCCACTACAGATCCAGGACGATGACGTATTGGCCGGTCTCGCCCAACGTCACTCGGCCAATCCAAGGCCACTGTGCCCTCCTTGTCGCTGCAAAATCAAGCTTCAGGGCAGTCTCGGCCGCGCTGCTTCCCATTTGACGCTGTTCTCCTCGGGTGCCCCTTCCCTTCCCGCCAGCCCGCTATCAGCCTTAGTACAAGTACTTAGTACTGACCGCTGAGCGGTCGCGTTCTGCTTGTACTCTTCCGTACCGTGCTCCTGCGCCCTCGTCTCCATGGTTCCCCCTCCACCTTCCCCGAGAACAGAACAGCCCAGCGCACACGCCCATTGACGACAAGACACACGCCCTCACTCAATCACCCGGTTCTATTCGTACTCTGCTCGACTCACTCCACACACCGAGGGCGGCCTGGTTGCTAGCACCTGTCTGGCCTCATTCGGCCTATAAACCGCCTTTCCCTCCATCTCGCGCCCGTCTCCTCTGTTCCTCTCGCTTTCCCACCTTTTCTTTACAACTGCTGCCACCATCCGGAGCTACACGCCCCGATTATACCCCCGGCTGTAATAAACATTCGCAAAACAATCTCAACAATTGTCGTGATACCCCCTACGATTCGCAACATTGTCTGGTTCTCTCTTGGTCAATTGGCTTTGCTTTGCATCTTACTGCCCCTGACGCACCTTGAGACGCACGCCGCCACCACCTGAGTCCGGCGCATTCTTACCACAACATATCCCCATTGAGGAACTGATATCCAACCATTGCTACGAAGCGACAACTCGCCCATCATGGCTGCCAATGTCAATAAGCCCACCGACATTAAGCAAAAGGAGGCCGACATCAATCGCAAGCTGCAAATTTATGGCATCATCAGCGCCTTCCAGCTCGGCAAAGTTCCCACGGTATGCTCTTTGCAAGCTCCGACTGTAAAGCGCTGACTGACATTCGCAGAACGACCAAATCGATGTGGCCCTTAACAGCTTCCTCGAGTCGAAGGCCCTGAGCCATCCGTCCAAAGACTTGTCTGAGGATGGCAAGGTTCTCGTCGAAGACGCACGGGACGTTGTCAGGCATGCGAAGAATCTCCTCCTTTCCAAGAACGAGGGCAACCTGATCCAAGACTTCATCTGGCAAACGACACAATTCGATCCCAAGAGCGTTCAGGGCGTCAACCGTCCCATATCCAAGGATACCGCTAAGCGTGATGGTGACGAAGCTCTTCAGGGTCTGAGGACGCTGGGAACATTGCTCATCACCAATGGTCAATTCCGAAAGCTTCGTATGCGACCCTGAACCCCTCGCATTTCACTTGACCAGGCGGTACGCTAACTAAGTCAGTAGTAAAGGATTCCACGATTCTTCTCCGCGACATGGCCGGAGATGCGGCTAGTAATGCTGCCACTCGCGTGCGGCCGTCCGAGGACCAACTAGCCCAGATGGACGCGCCTGCTGCCGACAACACTTGGCACGACGCTCCCGATCTGTCCAAGGAGAATATTCGTAAACAGGCGCAAAACATCTATGGTGGCGATGCCAAGAAGGATGCACAGGACATTGCTACTGCCGGGCGCGACGCTGCTGCCCCTACAGGCACCAACGATCCCCAGGCCATTGATCGCAACGCTGGCCAGAGTGCTGCCCTGGGCGCCGCCAAGAATAAGATTGATCAGAACATGGACCCAGAGACCAAGGAAAAGATCAAAGAGCGCAATGAAGAGTACCGCCGCAAGACTCGCGAGTACTTCAACAAGAAGATGCCCCAGGAGCGCAAGGATCAGGTCATCTTCCGTTTGAAGAAGATGGTTCTTGAGTGCCAGCAGCATCCCGACTACTCCGAGGCGATTCAGACCCTTCTCAGATTAGCCGCAACGTATGGCAGCCACGGCCGCACCTTGGGCGAGGGTTCTGCCGGTTCTGCCAAGCAAGCCCGCACAGGCTTCGCTGCTGCTGAGCAGGATCTGCGAACTTTGATTGAGCGCTTCGCCAATGGCACCTCGACCTCTGAGCTTTGGGCGACTATCAACCAGATTTACAAGGATGCTGACCGTGATCAGGAACTCAAGGGTTGGTTCAAGAGCATGGACAACTACATTCGCCGTCTCTTGCTTGAGCAGGGTTACATCCTTGATGAGTCGTCGACCAAGGAGTGGGATCGCCTCTACGAGCATGGCCGCTATTTGTTGCGTGACAAGTACCGCACTCATACCGATGCCGTCATCGGGGAGCTCAAGTTCATTGGCGACCAGTTCGATCAGGACCCCCACAACAAGGCATTTGCCCAATCCGTGCAAAAGCTCTGCAACCACCTCGGTACTGACGATCGGGGCAAGTCTGTTTTCAAGCCTCACCTGCTCAAGGACCTTGGCGAGGTCATCATCCCCGCTGCCTTGCGCAATGTCAATTACATTCCCATTCCCCGCATTGAGTACTCTGACCCCCAATTCGACGCCATCATTGAGAACCTGGTTCTTGAGAGCGACAACTTCATGCCCAATGTTTTGGAGGTGTCCAGCGAGCACTTTTTCCGCTGGGGCAGGAAGAAGGTGGCCAACAAGAACCATAACATGATTGATGTCAAGGTGGCCGGCATCCAGATGGACCTTCGCGATGTCAGCTACCACGTCAAGCGCAAGTCTGGCTTCCCATCCCTCACCGACACGGGCGTTGCCGACATTCTGCTGCCCGGCAATGGCTTTTCTTTCCGCATGAAGATTTCGACGGCCGACAAGTCAGACCGCCAGAACTTTTTCAAGGTGGACAAGGTCGACGTTGACTTCAAGGGTCTCAACATCAAGCTGAAGAAGTCAAGCCACAAGTTGCTCTTCGGCATTGTCAAGCCACTTATGCTCAAGGTTCTCCGCCCGCCCATCCAGAAGGCTGTGGAGAAGGCTATCAAGGACCAGTGCACCCAGATGGATGCTATGCTTTACCAGATCAAGCAGGATGCCGAGCGTGCCGCTCAAGAAGGACAGAGCGACCCCGAGAAGAAGGTCAACTTTTACGAGCGATACTACCAGGCTGCACAGAGGCGTTTCCTCGATGGCAAGGAGAAGTCTAAGCAGGTCGCCGAGGACAAGAAGGTCAACGTGGCCATGACGACCGAGGACAGCATCTTCCCTGACATTAAGCTGCCCGGTGGAGTCAGCTCCAAGGCAACTGAGTACAAGGAGCTCGCTCGCAAGGGCGAGAAGTGGGAGAGCCCTGTCTTCTCGATTGGCAATGCTAAGAAGAGCACTGACGTCCCCGCCCCGCCGCGGATTGAGAAGAAGACGCGGCCAGTCTCCGGAGTGACGAACGGACATTCGACGGCACTCAACGGGAAGACTCCCGTCATTGCCAATGCCGGGATCCCGACCAGCACCCTCCACGGACAGCCTACGTACAGCGCCTACTAATGAGTTGACGACTGGCAAAGTCGTAAAGGAAGTCTGGGGGGTGGTAACGATGGTGGACGGGCGCTATACCCATTGAGTCAGGCATAAACAGGAGCAGGCGGACGTGATGTATACGTAGCAAATGCTTGTTTGCCACGATCTGTCCTAGGTCCTTTTCTTCGCAAGATTTCTTTTGTACGCAAGGCGAGATACCAAAGCACAAGAGCCCGATGAGGCTGGACGAAGGCAAGGGTGGTAATGAAGGATAGTGAGATGAGGGTTGTAGTTGGTAGTGTCACCTGTCAGAACGTTTACAGTCGTTAACAAGCAATTTCTTGACCTACTGTTTTGCCTTGATACTTTCTGCCATGTGTGCATGTGAGAATGTTTGGCCAAAATACTGGTTCTATAAATAAATGTGCGAATCGCAAGCATGTGAATGAGCAGGGTTACGGGGTTGAAACGGGTCGAGTAAGTTGCATTATCAAGGCGATAGAGTTATGGGCATCTATTTTGAGGAGGGGAAACGGAACATGGACACTCCCGAAGCCGCTAGGGGCCACAGTGAGCCCAAGCGTTGACGCGGCCAACGTGGGGCAGCGTGCCCAAAGTGTGCTAAAGTGTGCTAAAGTGTGTGACGAGTGACGACTTCGAAACGAAACCACCAAACGACTAGAGCGGCCCAGCAATGGCGACGAGTCAAGACAGCCCTGGTTATAACCAGGTCCATGGGCGGACTTGTCTTTCGGAGAATTGTTGATTCATCTTGATCATTCATACAACATTTTCACGTTTAATTCTCTTGTAATATTTCAAAGGTGCCAGCGTGAAGCACCAGACGAGAAGGGCCGCCCGTTTTTCTTTGCAACAATCCTTCGTGTCGCAACAGATCAATCACTCCGACAGCCATGGCCATCGCTCAGCAGCCCGCAGGACCTCTTTCGTCGGAGCAGGTGCGGTCGCTCTTCAACATCCTGACGCACTACCGCCTCTACAGCGAGATCGAGACGCTCAAGGAACCGCTGGCATGGCCGCGCTTCGGTTTCCCCTTCGCCGACCGGACGCCTGGGTCTGTGGCCACGCTCGAGGACTCGATGAGCCAGATGAGCCTAGGCGTCCGTGACGGCAAGACGAGGACCAAGGAGGGCGAGGCGTCGGTGCCTGTGCTGCAGACGCTGCTTGTGCAGTTTGTCCTTCCGCTGCCGGGTCTGCGAGACTACCCCGAGGATTGGTGGCGAGTCCGCGCGCTCAATATCGTGTCGCGCCTCGCCCGGGCCGATCTCTCTGAGTCGTACGACAAGGGCGTCATGGGCTCGCGCAAGACGCTCATGACGGCCTCGGCCTCCGTGCTTGAAATGATTGCCCGTGGTACTCTTGGAGGTCTGCCCCGGACACAGAGCCCGCCGCGACCGCGTCACTACGATCGCAGTCGGGCACAGGACCTGCAAGCTTCCTGGGACGACCTACTCCAAGGAGTCATCTATGGCGATATCGTCGACAAGTTCTTTGACCATTTTGAGCGTACGGAGGATCTCGACTCCTTTATGCCCAGTACGCCGGCCGTGACGGACTACATTGTGATTCAGTAAGGCCGAACCGTTTCTGATCGTGCTGGATAAAGAGATGCTAACCGTTTCAGTCTTGCTGGCTTGTTACACCAAATCTTCATCCGCTCGCCCGAGGGCCCCTACCTGCTCAAGCTCATCGAAAACGTGCAGAGCCTGATCCCCTGGAAGCTGGTCAAGCAGACGCTCCGCGTAGGCAACGCGGCGACCATGATCAACGGCATGCTGCGGCTGATCCTAGCCAAGCTGAGCGTGACGAGCATGACCAACTGGGTCGGACTGACCAAGAACGCCGACGACGGCATGAACCTGCTGCAAAAGATCATCTCGCTGGTGCTGTCGTGGGACGCGAGCGACTTCCGCAAGGGCGCGGACCGGGTGGAAAAGGCAAAGGAGCGGCCAGACGACTTTGTCCTGCGCATCATCCGGGAGCACGTCGCGCTGGGCCGCGAGGACCACGAAGCGGCGCGGGCGGCGTCGGTGCGCAAGGGCCAGTCCATCATCAACGTCATCGTGTGCGCCGTCGACCCGGCGCTGGCGGCCGCCATGACGGAGCAGCAGCACGCGCAGTGCCTCGAGTACTACGCGGCGCTGCTAGCGGTGCGCGACCGCGACGCCATCAGCGCCTCGCTATGCCGCGAGACGCCGGACCACCTAACCCAGGCGGTCCGCGAGGCCGTCGGCGCCTACACGCCCATGATCCGCCTGGTCCACGAGCGCGTCGACCTCAAGGCGCACATGGACGCGCTGCAGAACTTCATCGACGACTTCATCAAGGCCGGCAAGCCCGACAAGAAGACTGGCGCCATGCCGAGCGTCGAGGACTACGTCGCGCTGCTGCACAAGCACCGCGGCTTCCTGTACCGCTTCCTGCACCACGTGGCGTCCAAGTCGCCCGAGGTCTGGGGCTGGTTCCGCGGCTGGGCCAACGCGTCGGTCGCTCGCTTCCGCAAGGAGGACACCACTGCCGGCAACGGCGAGAGTGTGGACATGGACCAGCGGCTGCAGCAGCTCTACGCCTCGCTCGACCCGGGCGCCCAGGCCGCCGTCGAGCGCGCCGTCGACGACCACGCGCGCTACCTCGCCTCGCTCGAGCACCTCTCGCTCGCCCGGCTGCAGGCCGTGGCCAGCAGCGCCTCGGGCGTCACGGGCGACACGGGCGTGCCGGGCGCGTACCTGGCGCGCTGGCAGTCGCTGCTCGACGAGACGGCCATCACGCCCGCCCAGGCGCACGGCGGCGTGCGCAGCGGTCGCGAGGTCAAGAACGCCCCGGCCCCGGGGAAGACAGGCGCCGGCGCCGTGGATAAAAAGGGCGTCGCGCAGGCGTACACGGGGATCCCGGATACACAGCTTCCCCGCGCGCCCGACGTGAGTGTGGTGCTGCGCGCTTTGGGGGATGACTTTGATCGCGTGGTGCGCGAGAGGGCGATTGCGCTGCAGGCCAAGGTCGACTTGCCCTAGACGAATGGATTACAAAAGATATGAGACCTCAGAGTCTGGATACTTGGGAACAAAGGACGATTGATCAAGCATGAAAGATGAAAAACCTGGCGGCGAACACAAGGAGTGGCGTTTGGGATAGTCAGTGGTTTGTTTTTACAAGATCGGAGCATGGAGTATCGGGAGTTTGAACGCTTGAGAGATCCTACTTAGATGAGGACAGTCCTTGGATTTGTTTTATATACAGTTAATATACAAGAAGCAATGATCTTGACAGATGTCTTCCCGTTGTCCTCCCAGTTGGTCATCAAAAGATAGAAGGTAGACCTTTCCTCTCCCGCCGTGACAAGATCCCGCCCCTTTCCCCAACGTTGAGCAACTGCGACGATACCAATCGTCGTCATCCTCGTCGACGGGACCCAACAAACAGCGTCCTCTCCCCAGCCGGGCCTTCGTACCTCCTCCTCTCACGCTCTCGCACCGTCCTTACCGGTGTCGTCTTCGTCGCCGATGAGGAAGAAAATGAGGTTGAGGATGACGATGTGACGCGCGGGGGCGTCCACGTCGGCGGCTGTGTCTCCGGTGTGGCAGGCAGAGGCTTGTCGATGAGCCGTGTCGGTCGCCACGCGCCGCCCGCTGCGGCTGCGGCGTTTCTCATCCCGCTGGCCGTCGCGCGGTGATGTTTCGGACAAGGCGTGGTTGGGGGCATTTCCGGGGCAGAGTCCTACTCGTGCCCGCGGCTGACCTGAGTCTCGGGGGTTGGATGGTCGTCGGATGGAAGGATGATGGACCTGGGTGTGATGGGTTCGGCGTCGGCCGTTAAATCGATGGTCTGCACCGCGTCGAGGCCCTTGTCCACGTCTCGTCCTCCCTCTCCGTGTTTTCCGTCTCTCTCTCCCTCCATCGCGTCTTCATCCTCATCCGTCCAGGCCGCCTCACCATCATCCTCCTCATCGCCGACGACACCGCTCTGCGCCGTCGCAGGGGCACAAGCAGCCTTGCGCAAACCCTGCTGCGCGTACAAGACGGGCGCGAGGCGCTGGCCCCAGCGGAGCGTCATCTCCACGCCCGTCAGCCGCGCGAGCTTGCGCACAAACGCTCCGCACGAGCCGCAGTTCTTGCGCGAGAAGATGATTTCGAAGCGTGGGCGGCTTCCGTCGGACCATCGCGCCGAGCGCAATGAGCGCAGCGCGCGGCGTGTCAGGCATCGCGACGGCCGGCAAGTCTGGCCTTTGGAAGAGGAAGTAGTAGCAGCGGTGGCGGCGCCAGTCGGCGGAGGAGGTGGAAACAGCCGAAGCAGCAGGTAGATTGCGTGCGTGGCCAGCTTAACTTCCACGTGGGAGGCTTGGAATATGCCGCGCAGGTGCCGAGAGCAGTGCACCGGCGCGCCCATGGTATCAAATGGGCGCGCCATGCGATGTCCCAAGAGGTGCGCGACGAGTATGACCCTACGCGTCCACAGCCCGTTGGACAACGAGAAGAGGCCCGGTCCAGAGTCGACGAGTTCCTTTTCTTTGCCAGCAGCGTGTCCACTCTCCGCCCAGGCGAGGACAGTCCTGTCGGCCTCCAAGTCGCCCATATTCAAGGACTCAGGTTTTTGTCCCAACGACGAGGAAGGGCGGTGTCTGACGAGGGCGAGGAATCCCGTCGTCTTGCGGTCGAGGCTCGCGGAGACCTTGGATTGCGTGAGGCGCTTCCGAGCTCGTGAGTGATGAAACGTGTGGCTCAGGTTTGGGCCGAGAACTTCGACTTTCAGCGTGGCTCTCGCGGGATCGACGACGTGTTGAAAGTAGAGGAACGGTGTTGATGGTGTGAATCTGGATACTGGTCCCTGTGTTGTTGCTGGCGTTGAGGACGGCGAGGACTCTCGTCTCGTCAGGTCATCATTCTTTGTAGCAGAGGCGTCCTCGAGGGAATCCATGATTATAGAGGGCATTTTGCCTGAGAGAGACGATCCTGCCGTATATTTAAATGTGCCGAGCTGCTCAACGACTGGATCAGTCGACATTTGACTTGGCTAATCGGCAATGAAGGCGCCACTTACCAAGGAGACACTTTAGGCTAGAATGCGGCGGCTGTTTAAATCTGGCTCTGGATGTGAAAGACTTCGCAGGATTGCCGTCACGCGTGGAAGCTGTGCGTAGTGTTTTCAAGATTCTCGGAAACGAGATGGACCACCGCCGTGATGATGGAAGAAAACTCTGGCTCGCCGCTGAACACGCTGAAGGATGAGCCTCCACAACTCCTCAATCTGGTCTTGAGTGACTGGCATGTGCCTCGAAATGTCTGCGATCGATGGAAAAGAAAAGAAGATGGCTTCGAGGTGAGCGGTAGATGAGAGGCAACGCTAGAGTAACGCGAATGATGAAGAAGGAAAGAAATAGCGTGGGAGAAGATAATGGAGAGATTGCTTGATAACACTATTCCAGCCCGTCGGGTGTGCTGGTTCAAGTGCTTGAAGAAAGGAAGAATGTGGCGAGAAGAGTTGAGGATGAGGGAGGTTCTATAGAGTAAAAGGTGACCTCGAGAGAAGTTGTTGGGGTTGAGTAGCCATGGAGAAGAGAGAAATCAGTGTGAAAGACTTGCTCTTCTGCCGCGAGATAATGTATTCAGTCAGGTTTGATAGAAGGCGACTTTGGAGAAGAAGGATGGTGAGCGAAAGGGTGTTAGCTGGCCGCTGCCAGAGTAACGATAATGACGAGGCGGTTTTGGAAATGCTTTGGTGAGAGATACGGAGTCAAGATCAGATATAGACAGGTACGAACAGGCGCAAATACTCCAAAGCAGGGAATTCGTTTCCAGATGAAAGGATATTTATTCGTACATGAAGAAGCTCGTGGATGAGGCAATGGCCAAGATGAGAACGGCGACTTGCCTGCGACATTGGGCGGATCAATCAGCGAATGCTTCAACTCCAGCAAAACCCTCATGACATATTCTCATCACTTTCAGTATTCGAATGCACGCCAGCAATTTCGCATCTGCGCAGGACGGGTCATGTTGAGCGGCCAAAAGGCCAACGCAAAGGGAATCTCATTCATACATGTCCCAAAAAACGAACCAGAAGACCGTACGCCCAATTTTATGCCGTCCATGCCCTGGGCGCCTGGAGCGCCTCTGCTCACGCTCGCCCTTTTCTTCAAGCCATTGGTTTCTCGTAGATACGCAAAAAGGCTTTACTCGTCATCCTCGTCGTCCTCCTCGGCCTCAGCGGTGGTCTGGGCGATACGGTCCAAGTCACGCTGGCCGGCCTGGGTGATGCGGCGGCCACCCTTGTCCTCGTCCTGCTCGAGGACGCCAATCTTCTCGAGGGCCTGCATGATCTTGCGGTCGACGGAGCCGGAGGCGTCGACGTGCTTGGAGGGCCGGCTACCGCGGTTCTTGGCGGAGCCGTGGACCTTGCGGAGGCGGCCGACGCCGACGGTCTTGCGCAGGTAGACGTGGCGGGCGACAGAGGCGGCGCGGACGTAGAACCAGTCAATGTCCTGGGGGGGCAGCTCCTTGGCGGGGCCGGTCTTGACGGTGTCGACCCAACCTGTGAGACGTCAGCGACCTGCGGACGAACAGAGAACCGAATCGAGGGCTGTTCATGTTCCTCTTCTACTTACCAGGGATGGGCAGCTTGCCCTGACGCTTCAAGAACGCAGCATAGGCGGTGATGAACTTTTGCGCCTGGCAACACGAGACCCATTAGCATATTCCGTCTTCAGAAGTCTTGCGACTCCCTCGCGCCTGCTCCTCGAGTCCCAGTGTATACGGCCGTCCGTCGACCAGCTCAACGTGTCGCTCGAGGCCGAAACCTTTGCGCCGAGAGTCGGTCCATTGACCAAAATGGTTCAAGGTCTCGTCGAGTGTATCGCGGGATGTCGGGAGGTTCCTTCGCAGAGGTGTCAAAGATTTTTCAGGGTCAACCTACATCGACGTCGCGCACGGTAATGCCGCCGGCCATTTTTGCGGTGTTGAAGGGGGGGTTGGACGAGGAGGGGATAGGTGATGCGTGGTCGTGAGGTTGAAGGTGTGAAGCTGCTCGCGACAAAAAAGTCCTCGATTTCGATGGCCCCGCTAATCCCGGTGCTGGTTGGGATTCTGGCGTAGGGTTTGCGGCCCTAAACCTGAATGACTAAGAAAACCGGTGCTGATGACCACTTCTTTGCTGAGTCATCGGACTAGGCGACGCCAGGCTTTAGTCGTAGCTGCAATTCTTCTGGCGCGTGTGAAGTATTAATGACATCTCTTCACAATCAGACTTCTCTTTCATTCGGAATCATCAATTGACAAACGAGACGCTGCGGACTCTTCGTGACTACGAGATCTTGCATCTGCGTTTTCTCAGATCTAACATACCCGTGCTGTGATATATCCACAGAAATCATGAGCCGACCTGAACCTGGATGCTGCATGATCGGGCCTTTGACCCTTAGTAGCCGGGCCGTCCATGATCAATCTCATGATACATGTCTATCTCAATTCAAGTGAAGTGCGATTGCTGACAAGGTGGACACTTGAGTTGTTACATCAATAACAGGTTAAGAGGGCTTCTTGGCTTTCCTTGCACCCATCTTGAGGGTGATGTTCCAACAGCAAACTACGCAGTGTACAGGGCCTCCGCCCCCCAAGAAAACACCTGGACACCTGGAGTGAAGCAGTGATTCCGCTGTCGACGAGTCGCAATGGCTTTTAGGCGCATGAAGGGAGTACCTCTTGCCTCAAACAGATGAGTCCCGGCTACTCTCTCACGAGGTCTACAGTGGCACAGTGAAAGGATCCTCCGATGCTGTTGACGTTCTCGAATGGGCATCGAATGACCTCCATGCCAAATTTTTCCTCGAGCCACTGTGCAAACTCCTCCTCTCTTGCCTCAACAAATATGCGCCGCTCATCGAGGCTGAGCGCGTTGAGCACCAGCCAGGGCGAGCACATGAACATTGGCGGACGATCGGGCCCACGGGGCCGCGGTGTGAAGGGGTATGCGTGCAATTCCCAGTCGTCGCCTGCGAAGACGGCGTGTCGTCGGAGCTCCTCCTCAGTCACCCGCTCCGGGTTATACACGAGCACGCCGCGTCTGAGAGGGAGGATGGTCGCGTCGATGTGCATGGCGTGGTCGTCGTGGATGTCTAGGATCTCGACGGTGTAGCCCTCGGGCAGGGCGGCCTCGAGATACCGCACGCCCTTGAGATTGGTCACGTTGCTGAGCTGTCCGATAATCGTCTTGCCGAAGCGCAGAAAGTCGGCCGTGTCAAAGGCCGGTCTGCTGTTGTTGATGGCCCAGTGGCCGGAACTGCCATTCTCCCCGTTGGAAGCCACGCCGTTGAGTTTTTGGTCTGCGACGCCGATGCCGTCGTAGATGGTGTCGCGGCCTAGGATGACTGGTGCTCGACAAAGCCTTCCGCGACTACTGCCACTGCTGAGTTGGTCGAGGATGTCCGAATATCCCATCTCAATCTCGTGACGACGACAGCGCCAGGCGAACGGCGCTTCGATGAGCGTATGGCCAACTGACATGAGGCCGTCTCGCGGCATGGCACCCGTATAGCCGCCGACCTTGTCCCATTTGACCTCCTTTGGCCGATACACACGCACGCCGTGCTGCTCCAAGAGCGAGGCAAAGTTGTCGAGTTCCAACTGCGCCTTGGCCACGACGTCAGCGGGGAACGGGTTCGACGGTCGAAACTTGTCGGCGTGCTCTTCTGGCATTGTCGCCGCAATCATATGAGGCGGCTCTGACGGGAAAGCCGAGTGCTCTGCGCGGCCGACGATGACGGCCTTGAGCGGCGACCACTCATTGTCTGCGGAGACGAGAGGCGTTTCTGTGTCCATGACGGGCAAATACACGGCAATTATCGTAAGGCTGTGAAGAATGGCATGTCGGAATATGCAACAAGTGGTGAGGCCTACCTATAAATGCTCTTCAGCTCAGGGTCGTCCCGTGTCTCCTGTCACTTCGACAGGTGTGAGTGAGCCTTGGCTAATCGTGACAGGTCTTCCAAGACATGTGCAATGACGAGTCAAATCACACCGCAGGCACTCGACAGAACAGGCTATGCGTCTAGCAACGGGATGCCATCTGTCGGCGCTCACAAAAGCCTCACAGAAGCCCCCTTTCCAAACGGGGATCATTTTGCGCGAATAACTGCGGCTGAAGCGGGCAGTCTGCCATGGTTTCTCTGGTAATAGGTCAATTGACTAAGTCTGCAGATGCACGATGCACCCGCGGCTCGTTTTGTCAGGGGGACGAACGATGCACTTGGCGTGAAAACGGCTAGACGCCCTCGCTGAGTGCAGAAGGCGGCCGATACTCTGCCGGATCAATCTCCAAGAGGCCGGGAGGGGTTCGATGCCTCGGACGTGGTGTTCATGCAGCTCCTGAGCTTCGGTAAGATGAGTCTCTCAAGATCTGACGACAAATGCCGGCTTGCTCGAGTTGAAGTCATCAAGCGGCAGACCTGTCTTCACACAACTTGAAGATGCA
Source organism: Hirsutella thompsonii MTCC6686 (assembly GCA_000472125.2). Lineage (NCBI taxonomy): Eukaryota > Fungi > Ascomycota > Sordariomycetes > Hypocreales > Ophiocordycipitaceae > Hirsutella > Hirsutella thompsonii. Next base: position 57,651 of record APKU01000108.1, read on the forward strand.
GGACTCACCGCGTCTTCTTCTCGAGGCACGGCCATCATGGGACTTTGGAGATATGCGCCAAGCGTCTGCCTGCAACACGAAATATACCGCACCGCGGCTGCAGGATCGTCGCCCCGGGTCGTCGCTCCATCAGCAAACACGGCATTGTCCAACAGAAAGCATCTAAGCGGGCACTTTCTTGCGCATCAATGCAAGTACCGTCGCAAGAACCACGCTTCGTCGTTACTGGAGCCTCGGCGATCAGCTGTTGCGCAGTTTGCTGGGACGGCAAGTCGTGGCGGGTATCGGCGGTTCACGATACGAATCACACCAAACCCCACGGATGGCTGAACAATATATGCACGTCCGGCCGCCGAGCTCAGCTCCTAGTCTGATTCACGCAAATCATCACATCAGACAGTTCGAAAGTCATCGCCAGCCATGGACCCGCGAGAAGAATTCTATCCCAAGAGGGAGCCCGTCCTGCCCCGGCCACGGCCCATGAAGGTGCTCGTCTTGGGCCTCCCGCGCACAGGGACAACATGAAAGTAACGTCTCGCGACTCTTCCATCTCCTCCTTGCTCGCTCTCGCAAGGGGAGAGGGAGAGCAACACCGACATCCGATCGGAAGAGGGCGATCTAGCTAACACTTGGGTCCGTTTTCCCTTCGCCAAAGTACAGCCCTCTGCGCGGCGCTCCGGATTCTAGGCATGAGGCCGTACCACTTCAGCGAGGCATCGCGCAACGCGCGCAATAGGCACTTTGAGCAGTGGCTCACCGCCGTGCAGGCCAAGTACGATGGGCAAGGCCGGCCATGGGAAGGGGAAGACTTTGATCGCATCCTGTGGGACTACGACGTGCGTCTCCCTCCTCTTTCTTCCTCCTTATGCCTTTTCTTCCGCCGGCGTGGTTTCTTGATCTTTTCTACACACCAAAAGTCTTTCAAGGGCCCCAAGCGTATAAACTGACGAGAACCTCGAGAGCCGGTCGGCCGTGGAGGAGGATGAAGAGCACAGGCCGTTTCAGACGACCCATGCTGTCTATTCATCCCCGAACTCGTCGCCGCATACCCATCGGCCCGCGTCATACTCACCTCACGCCCACGCGAGGCGTGGCTGCGCTCCATGCACTCCTTCATCCTCGCCATCCTCTCCTGGCCCTCGTGGCGCCTCCTCTGCCCGCTCGACGGGGCCTTTTCCGCGCCGTACCTCGCCCTCTTGCGACGCACCACGGGCGTCCTCACGGGCGGCCGCGATCCGCGATCAGCCAGGACAGAGACGGAAAGGGCCGAGCTGGACGCCGCGCTGCTCGAGTCCTTTGACGCGCACGCCGTCGCTGTGCGTCGCGCCGTTCCCCCGGAAAGACTGCTCGAGTTTTGCCCGGGGGATGGGTGGGCGCCCCTGTGCGAGTTCCTCGGTGTCAAAGTGCCCGAGTGCGAGTGGCCGCATCTAAATAATGCGCGCGACGCCATGGACGTCGAGTGTGCTCTGTACTGGTCGAGATGGACGTGGGTCGCACGGAGAACTGCTATCAGAGTCGGTATCCTGGGTCTGATGTGCCTCGCGGCGTGGTGGATGGGATGGAGTCCGGTGTAAGCGCGCAAAGAGACCCTTTCTTGGGCAGGGGAACAAGCAAGAGTGAGTGCGAGTCGATTTCATTTCAGATATTTGTCCGAATGTACTGAGACCAGTTACAGTATATATCAAGTTCATCATCGTGTCCATGTTGTTTTCCATGTCCATGCCAGTGTCCCGGGCCCGAAGCCCCCTCTCTCCTTTATTTTGCTCCGTCTTGATCCAACCAAAAACGCCGTCCTGCGCACGATTGGTGCGCCCCAAGTTTTGCACAGAAGATTGCATATCAACATTCGGTAAACTGCAAAGCAAAACGTCCCGCCCCGCGGGCCTTATGCCCACTTGGCCAGCAATGCCATGATGGCGACGCCAAAGGCCACGCACCCAAACGCGAGCAGCTGTGTTCGCAACGAGGCGCGACGCATCTGCGGGTTGAACATGAACTCGTGGGCGAGCAGCTCCACCAGACCCGTGTACATGAGGATACCGGCGCTGATGGCGTCGAAGATGCCGTTGACGAGCTTCTGCGTCGGGGCGTCGCTGGGCTTGGCGCCGATGCCCGCGGCGATGCCAATGGGCGTCGACAGGGCAAACGCCAGCGCCAGCACGTAGGGGATCCAGCGACCGCCCTTGGACCAGGGCGCGACGGCGAGGCGGGACCCGAGACCCAGGCCCTCGAGCATCTGGTGGAAGACGAGGACGATGAGGAGCACGACGAGCTCGTCGGCGCCCGTGGTGCCGAGCGTCAGGCCGATGAAGATGCTGTGGAAGACGACGCCGAACTCGAGGATGAAGATGGCCGTGAGTTGACTAGCCAGCCCGCCGCCGGCATGGAGGTGGCCGGACCCGACGTCTTGCCCGTGGCTCGACAGGCGGCGAGCAGAGCCCATAACGATGCCGCTCTCACCGTCATCGGTCCTCGGGCTCAAGGGCGAGTCGGACCTCTTTTCGGGGTTTCCGCCGTTGAGTTCCCGCTCCGAGTCGGAACCGTGATCGTGGCTGTCCTCGTGGCCGCCCAGCTTGGAGGCGACGAGCTCGATGAAGAACATGACCATGATGGTCATGAGAGGGATACACAGCGCCCAGGGATAGCCATCCATGCTGGGCCATTGGTACTTGACGCACTTGTCGCCGAGCTGTTCGACGGCCGGGGCCAGCAGATGCATCCACGCCGTTGCAATGATGACGCCTGTGCCGACAAATTTGCAGATGAAAAAGGTCGACTTTGGCACGGGCAGCTTAGTCTGCCGTGAGAGGATGATGGGCGTCATGGCACCGAGCAAAGAGGCGATGAGGATGATGAAGATGGAAGCGATTCGCAAGCCCTGGTTGCCGAGCTCGAGGGCGGCATTTTGACATTCTTCGATTTGCTCCATGGTCAAAGGAGGTTCGTCGCCGTCCCTGATGAAGAGGGTCGTGGCAGCAACAGCAGCAACAGCGTTGGGAGACATTATCGCAAAGGTGGTGAGGTTCCGCCGATAGGTATGCTGTTCTAGAGTCGTTGCCCTTGTGCTTTGCTGATAGAAAGTGCGACGGGGGCTTGAAGTAGGAAAAAGAACGAGACGAGACGAGATGATGCCGAATCAAGTCAAGTGAAGGTCAAGTCGAAAAAAGACGGGACGACTCGGCGCGTACACGGCGACACGCGGTCGAGGCTGCAGCCGAATCAAGGGGGAACCCTTCGGCAGCGGGAAGGTTGTTTTCCCAGGACCAACGACGGAGATTCTAGAAACGAAAGAGACGAAATGGGGAGAACCTGTGAGCGGGTGTAACCAACTTGGCGAAGTGCGAGTCGATCAGAGAGAGGCTGTCGTTGTGTGCGTGGGTTTCGTGTTGGACCGACGTCTTTATTCGATCTCGTTGGCGGCGGGAGTAACAGGGAAGAGGCGCACGTGGCCCGGGGAGGGACGAAGCTGGATGTCGATGTTTTTTTGGTTCTTCTCTGAGCAGCCAGCAAGCAGCAGAGAGAAAGAAGTCAAAAGCCACCGGAAGCTGACCAAGATATTCGATACCCTGTGACGTTGATGGGGAGGAGAGGTGGTGGTGAAGAATAGGCTTTTTTTGGTTTATACCGAAGCCGGCGAAATGCGGGTTCGGTTTCCCGCTGGGCGAAATTGGGGGACCAAGATGATTTTTGGTACCGAATCCGCCGCCCACGTATAGTAAGTCTACCGGAAGGGAACCCGCGAGTGAATTTTCCCCTTTAATGGACCTGGTGTGTGTGTGTACGTGCTGCTGATCTCTTTTTCCCACCAGCAAGAGCAGTGTTTCGCAGTCGGTCCTGTTCTCGGACCTGTGATTTTTCAAGGATCCCCCCCTTTCTGGAAGGGGGATGGAATTGCGTCGGTACACGCGAGTTGGAAGCGGCGGAAATAGGGAAGGTGAGACAATAGTAGGCAAGGGTAATTCTTCCCGTGCTTCGAGTATTCTCTGTCTCTGTCTCTGTCCCTCTTGGGTTCCTTGTGTTGCTTCGCTCGAGTCTTGCGAAGGGTCGGACAACGCCCCGGGGGTGGTCAAGGCTCGGGGGACGTCGCACAGGTTTCTAGAAGTGGAAGATGCAGCGAGAGGGTTTTCGGATAGGCAAAGGAGAGAAGAAGTAGAAGAAGAAGCTGAATTATAAATATCCTTCTTTTTGACAAGGATGGGGAAAAAAGAGGTACAATAGGTACGAGAGTACCTTTTTGGGTTTGAAGATGGAATGAGGGAAGGGACGAGGCGTTTGTTCATGTGAACCTTTTCCTGGCCCTCTCTCTCAATTGATGGCTGACGGAGAGGTGTGCAAACGCCTCGAAGCTGCCCTTTCAAAGACTATTCGAGCACGGGATAAGCCAAAAAAAAAATTTGGTTACTCTCCTTCGTCTTGAAGGAGTCGTTGTAGATTTTCCGTGGCATACTCCGTACAATAGAAAGAAAGAAAAGCCCGCTGTCGACTTTTTAACGTTTGTGGGGGGAGGGAAACGCCATCAGCTAGCTGTACGAATAGGGAAAGTGTAATGGTCGAGTGAGAACCTTGATGGTTCAACTTGCTCCAACGGCACGATTGAAGCCGAGACGAGCAATTATCGCTCATGCAGCTCGCGCAAGCGAGGTTGACTGAGTCGTATTTTTTCCCTTCTCTTTCTTTTCTCTATTTTTCTCTTTTTACTCTTTTTTCTCTTTGAAATACATGGTGCAGTGTTTCTATCCGAGGAGTTGCAGAATTCGCGCCAAGGTGCGGGTATATTCACAATAGAATCGTTTTGATTGAATGGGACAATCGACTAGCATCACTAAATGCTGTTCGCACTTGTACGCTATTCACTCTGGCAGTTGCTCGGCCTATGATTTTGTCTGCAATAAGTGTCTGCAATGGGTACTTAGTCTTCGGTGCGACTCTGCATGGCTGCAGGCAGAGACGGAAACGGCTCCGGGAAATGCCTCGGCAGTTCATCCATGGCGGTCAAGTGCATATAAAATAGATAGCAATAGGATATGGATGTCTGTAATCTCAATCTGTTTGGTAATGGCAAGTGACAGCGATTGCGACGATATCTATCAAAACTCATCTCGCTTTCATGCTCATCTGGCAAGTCTGGTAGCCCTGATTTAAAGACACAACCAACTTACAGTATCAACTTGATAAAGCGAAAGAGTTTATTCGTTTGAAAGTGAACACCAGGACCTGTGCAGCCACAATACCAATCACCACGATGGCCTACCCTACAGCGAGCAGGGGTTACCTAAGGTAAATGCTCTTCTCGCCGAGCATTTCCAGAGTGAGATGGGCGTGGCGCGAGTCAAGCATGAAACTGCGACACCACCAGATGCACAATTCAGGGTCCAAGATCTCGAATCTCGCAATGCCGATCACTGTTGAAACCCTGGAGATTGCAATGAACGGGCATTACACAAGACACGAATTGCAGTGATTCTTGGACTATGTGTACAGTACCCAATGCCATCAGGCCAGAGAGTCACCAGCAAAATTAGAGGAACTCGATGCCATTGACGACAGCACTATGACAGCACAAATCGGGCCCCGCGTTCGCACACACTGTACTCGAGTAATGCAGATTCTTGGCATCAAATTATCGCCTGTCGGCACTGACAGATGAAGCGTTGAGTCCCGACAAGGGGAAAAGTGGAGCTCCATCGGAACATTGAGATTTTTCCCACTCAAGCAGGAACAGACAATTTTTCTATCAACTGCCATTGCCCATCTCGCAACATCGAATTCAAGCCGGAAATCACCACCACTATCGTCAAAATGTGCGAAAGCGTCTGCTCAACCGACTCCGACTTCATTGCCACCGTGCAGAAGCCGGCCCCTGATTTCAAGGCCACCACCGTCTTCCCTGGCGGCGAGTTCAAGGACATTTCCCTCTCCGACTACCTGGGCCAGTGGTGAGTCTACTTGAAGGCCGGCAATGGGGATAACATGAAGCGTCTAACGGGTCTCGACAGGGTCGTCCTCCTCTTCTACCCCCTCGACTTCACCTTTGTCTGCCCGACCGAGATCGTTCAGTTCAACGATGCGCTTCCTCGCTTCCGCGCGCTAAACACCTCGGTCCTCGCCATTTCGACCGACTCGCACTTCTCTCACTTGGCCTGGAGCCAGCAGCCTCGCAAGCAGGGTGGTCTTGGCCCTGACCTGGAGCTGCCCCTCGTCGCCGACAAGTCGATGAACATCTCGCGCGACTATGGCGTCCTGATTGAGGAGGAGGGCATCGCCCTGCGTGGTCTCTTCATCATCGACCCCAAGGGTACCGTTCGCCAGATCACCATCAACGACCTGCCCGTCGGCCGCAACGTCGACGAGACCATCCGCCTCGTCGAGGCCTTCCAGTTCACCGACGAGCACGGCGAGGTCTGCCCTGCCGGCTGGCACAATGGCAGCAAGGGCATGAAGGCCGACCCCAAGGGCAGCCTCGAGTACTTTGCCGCTCAGGGCCAGAACGGTCACGCAAACGGCCACACTAATGGTCATGCCAACGGGTACGTCAACGGCGACGGCCAGTCCAACAAGCGTGCGCGTGTCGACTAAGATTCTCATCTCGCCTCTTCATACAGCGGTCACTAGACATGTATAGACGGGTTGCGAATCTCGGCGAACAAAATATAGACATGGGCTTGTACCGGACATGAACGAGCAATTAGATTCAAGGTCGAGCATTATAGATTTCAGCGAGGCAGCATTGCCAGTCGGACGATCAATCGAATAGAGCACCAGTTCCGCGCAGTGAAGATGGTCGCATTTTCAGCACATGTGCAGAACGCTTCGCAAAACGACGGATCGCAGATGCAGTCTAGTGTCGCTTTCATATTTGTTCTTCATAAAATGCATCGGTCGTTTTATGAGGATTGCACATGGAGAAATGACGCTGACACGAGTAGGACGAGGAGCGGTGTACGAATGCAATAAGCCTGCTGTTGTCAGCGGAAGTATTTTTTCATCACGGGGTTTGATACTCGCTGCGAGTCATGTTGACACTCGACGACAGGTAAGTTATTAACTATCGCGCTGAAGAAAGGGTCCTTGGCGGCGAGATAACCTCTGTGCATGTCCCAGACGGGCTTCATCCTGCGGCCGCTGGAAGCCGGCTGGCTGGCTGGCTTTCTGTCATGCAAGGAGAAAAAAAAAACGCACGCGCGCCTCCTTCGTCATGCGTATCACCGACTGGACCGGCCAAGCATAATTTGTGGCACCAGGACGGATACGCCCGTCTTTTGAGGCGTGCAACAGGGAAATGACAACCGAGAAAAAGAAAAGGCTCTGGAACTTGGCTTACTAGGGAAGCTAACCACGAGCGGACAACTCGCTTCATGGAAAGGGGGGGAAGAAAATAACAGGTGAATCATGACGGGTCATTTCTGCGCTGCGTGCGCTAATCAAAATCCGCGGCATCCCCGGTCGGGCGGCTCTGCCTTGGAGACTTGAGCGATGTTACCCAGCCGCCGGCCATGTGTACGATCTCCGAACGACTCTTTGACTGCCTTTGTCACGATGAGCCGCATGTTGGCTTGCTGCAGGGAACATGTCATTCGCTGGCGCCGTCCCACTGACTTATGCGTTCCGCTGCAGATGAGGTCATTGCCTACGCCATTGCGCGCAACTTTCGATGAGATCCGGCGTTTCATCAGAGAGTGAGAGTGAGAGATCAGGTCCCTCTTGCAGTGGCTGCTTTGTTCCATACGAAGCAAGTCCCCCATCGTGGTCAAACATGGAAGAAATGAGAAAAAACCCACTGGGACGGATAGGCTGCCTTGTTGTCGAGACAGCCAAAATAGGGGCGTTGGCGTTGTCTCTCCCGGATGGCCCCCCTCAAGGTAATCAAACTAACGAGGACAAGCAGAAGAAAGGGAGAAATGCCCTCTTGACCATGATTGCTGGATGAGAAGCACAATAGGTGTTCTAGATTCCCCTGTTCGCATCCTGGCTCCATCACCTGAGCCATCTCATTCGCCCGACCCGGCGGTATTCTTCTCGTCTTTGGCCTTGCTAAGCGGCTCTGGGGCCTCTTTACATTTGAAAGTTTTACGCGGCGCCTGGATAACATGCGGCCCGGCAACCCAAAAGTCGAGTCGATGATGAGTTGGGTGGCACGAACCTTGGGTCGCGGAGAGCAGGAGGACGAGCAGAAAAGAGGGCAAATCGAGAAAAGGCATGGAGCATCTTGCGGGGAGGAAGAAAAGAGGATCAGGATCGAAGACGGTCAGCGCACGTTCCCCCCGTCTCCGCGATTTCCTTGCGGAGCCGATGATCCAACGTCTGCATGGGTCCTCGACATCATTCAGCGGGCTTGGCGGTCTTCCGGGTCCTTGTTTCCATGGCTTTGTTCTCGACGTCTGGCTGGCTGCCTCTTTCCCAGAGGGACCCCCCATTCTCCCCCCTTTGAGGCTGAGTGAGGGCGGGTATCGGCCAAAGCCAACGGCGGTTCCCTCTGATCTCGCAGTCTTGTCTAATGCATTGCTCCGGTTGCACCTATGCACCCACCCACACGCACACCCTCTCCAAAGCCCCAACAATACGCAGCAATGCAGGGGTCATGCTCCGCGACCCCGGGCTCGATGACGCCTACACTCCGCTCATCGGCAGGGGTCGAAGCAAGCAGGTGAACTCTGTTCCCTCTCGGGCAGCCGCATCAACAGCATCCTTTCTACTGTTAGCATGGCCCCCCGTCAACCATGGGCCCGGGGCAGCGTCGATTCAAACGGTCACACCCGCATCCGTCTAGCGTCCTCTCTGCGACAAACAGGCCGGCCAGGCAAGAGAGATTCGGTACAGTGACCGGATGATGGCGCAATCGGGTGTGACCGACGGCCCTCTCTTGCTTGTGGGTGCCGAATGATGTGAGTGGGTGCGTGTTGAGTATGCGTGTGAGTGTAAGTGTGTGTGTGTATTTGTGCGTGTGTGTGTGTGATGTGAGCAACCAAAGTTGGCTGTTGGGTTTACACGTCTGTGTTCACTCTTTTTCTTCTTGTCTCTCTCACATCGAATCCACATACTCCCCGCCTAATGGCTCCTTGTACTCTGCTACAAAACTTCAAGAATGCGGGCTGGCCCTTATTCGTCGTGGTTTCTTCTTTCCTTACTCGAACCAGCCGAGCCGGCCAAAGTCTAACCAACAAGAAACTCCATCCCCGAGCAACCATGATCTGAAGCCATAGACATAGCTTTCGACTTGCCTCGCCTTAGACCAACCTACACACAGTACAGTAACAGCCAACACACACCATTGTCCCGGGGACTTCCTTTTCCCGCCCCTTGCCCTAACGGAGTTCACGCCCCCGAAATCTCCTCGTCTCCCGTTTGGCTCCTCCTGTGAGACGCACAGTACAGTACAGTACTCCGGCGAGCAAGACAAAACCCCGACCCAGCGCTCACCCACGCCCCCCTGCACCTCTTTTTCGGAGGGTAGAAAGAGTTTCCTTCTCCCACCCAGTCGACACCGCAACGACCCTTTCGGATGCGGTCGACAAGGAACTACTCGGCCGTTTACACAATGTTGGACAACGCCGAGTCATCCATGAAGAAGGGGGACGCCGACATCCTCGCCGGCCCCAGCTCACCGTCGCGATTCAATGTCGACCTATCCGGGCTCGATGGCCTCTCGCCGAGCGAGAAGAAATGCGTCCTCGTCGACCGCGAGCTCGACACGCACGGCATGGGCCGGTATCAGTGGTACATTTGGTGCCTCTGCGGCTTCGGCTACTTCCTCGACCTCATGTGGGCGCAGGCCTTTGGTCTCGTCCTGAGTCCGCTCCAGCAGGAGCTCGGCTTCACGAATAACGAGTCGGGCAACATCTCGACGAGTTTTAACGCGGGTCTCACGGCCGGTGCCTTTTTCTGGGGCTTCATGGCCGATATCGTTGGTATGACATGGGTTCCTGGCTTAAGCTGAAATTCTCATGAGGATTTGATGGCTGATATCAATGTTTAGGTCGCCGCTGGGCGTTCAACCTGACGTGCCTATGCTCGTCGATATTCGGTCTTTGCCTCGGCGCCGCAAATACGTACAATACTTTTCTCGTCCTCACTGCCTTTATCGGCTTCGGCGTGGGAGGTAACATTCCCGTCGACGGCGCCATCTTTCTCGAGTTTGTTCCTCAGGTTAGTTTTCACTCAGATGTGCAGTTGCCTGCAGTTTCACTGACACCTCGCAGAACAAGCGGTTCCTTCTGGCCTGCCTGTCGCTCTTCCAGCCGGCCGGCGTCATCGTGTGCAGCGCGTTTGCATTTGCCTTTATCCCCACGCACTCGTGCTCGCCCAACTTCTCAGAGCCCAACCCACTGCCATCATGCCGCACGGCAGCCGAGGGCGTTGCGTGCTGCTCGCGGTCAAACAACATGGGCTGGCGGTACCTGCTCTTCACCCTTGGCGCGCTGACGCTCTTCATCTTTTGCATGCGAACGTTCATCTTTCGGTGCCAGGAGACGCCCAAGTTCCTCATCTACAAGGGCGACGACGCCAAGGCTATCCAGACCATGGAGTACATTGCCAAAGTCAACAAGCACGAAAACAACCTCACGCTGGAGCTGTTTGACTCGCTGCAGAGCCCGTACGACTACGAGCAGGTACAGTCGGAGCTGAGCCCGCTGCACGTGGACAAGCGCAAGCTGTCGGCGACTGACTGCAAGAAGAGGCTACGACAGGGCCTGGGACGGTTCAAGATTCTCTTCAACTCGCGACACATGACGGCGCTGACCATTCTGGTATGGTTGACGTACATTCTCGACTTTGGAGGATTCACCATTGCCGGTAAGATGGCCCGCTCTTAACAACCACTATTACACGATCTGACATGAAGACGTAGGCTTCTATCTCCCGCGCATCCTTGCCCTGAAGAACGGCGAAGCTCGAATCAGCCTGCAGCACACGTACGCATCGTACATTTACTGCTACGCACCCGGCATCGTGGCGGTCCTCTTGGGCGCGTACATTGCGCGGATCCCCGGGTTCGGGCAAAAATGGACCATGGTGGGCGCGTCGGGCCTCATGGGCGCCTCCATTTTCCTGCTGTCGCAGGTCGACACGGTCGCCAAGAACGAGGGGCTCTTCACCATGGAGTACTTCTTCCAGTCCATGTTCAACGCCGTGCTGTACGGCTGGACGCCCCAGGCCTTTCCCGCGCCGATCCGCGGCACTGCGACAGGCATGGCGAGCTTCTGGGGCCGGCTGTTTGGTATCGTGAGTCCTCTGATTGCGCAGCACTTGTACGGTCGGTCCGACGGCAAGGGCGGAACGTCGGATGTGAATGGCGTCTTGTACCTCGCGGGCGGCGTGACACTTGGTTGTGTGCTGACGACGGCGTTGCTGCCCACGCGCATGATGGAGGCTGATGAGGATCGCCATTACGAGAATCACGATGCTCGACCGAGGAGTAAAGCCGGCGAAGAGGCTTAGTTTCTTCTTTTTTCCTGCATTTTTTCCCCTGCATTCTTGTCTTTCCATTTTTGTTTCTGGGCACGTGCAGCATAATGACATATGCGAGAGCGAAGAGGGGGAGGGTCGGGAACGAGCGTTCATGGTTTTCGTGACAATGATACCCTTTGAGGCTGGCTCATATACATGGGATGACACACACATATATATATTTACTCTTTACGTGGCATGATTTGTTATTGGGCAAATACGAAGAAGGAGATGAAGTTGAGTTGTTTGTCGGCCCCGAGAGGAGGCTATAGCATGACGAGCAAAGGGTCAACAATATATGGGCCACGCAGCAATACACTATACACGATTCCTTACTTCACTATTGACCGTCTGCACTACTGCACCTAAACTCGACTAACAAAGCCCGTATACTACGTTGCCAAGCATTGATTCCAAGTAGGACCGTTTTCCACCGTATAACGCATCCTTTTTACGCATGTAAAGTCCATCCCCAGCGTGAAAGTGTACCCTGTATAAGTCTAGAAGTGTAAGAAATCACACATTCTTGCATATCCATGTCCACATGGCCACAATCCTTGACCGGTCTAGGGGCTCAAGACGCCGCATCGTCTCGGAAACTCGACACGCGTGGCTGACGTCAAACTCGACACCGACAACACCACTACGCTTTTCGTCCTTGCTCGACAAACGAGACTCATCACCGCCATCCCCGTCGTGGTTGTGGTCGTGGTTGTCAGGTGAGCCATAGGCATCCTTCCAGAGACCGAGTAGCGCCCGCGACGGGTGCGTCCGCCCACCATGGCCATCTTTCTCTTCTTTCGCAAAGGTGCTCTCGAGGCGGGTGAGCCATGTCTGTGGCGAAACGACGTCAAACGGACACGCTTCTTCGTCGTTGTCGTCCCAGACCTGCTGCTGCTCAGACATGATCCACTCGAGCATGCGAGACCAAGTCGGTTCCGCGTGAGGATTGAGTACGTGCGTGACTGACACCATGTCTCGCCCGGTACTGTCTTCCGAGCCCCCTATTTCTCCGTCAGGGGCCGAGGATGAGGGGTTGGAAGAGGGGTAAGCAAGAGAAGCGGAAGAGGGATGAGGAGAAGAAGAGGAAGGGGAAGAGGCAAAGACAATCTCGAGGACAGCGCGGGCAGCCAGGTCTACGGGCATCCACGACAGCGCCTCCTCCGAGCGAGGAAGCAAGGGAAGACAGCCTGCGACGCGAGCGCTCGAGAGCATCAGGGGAAACGCCTCACTCGCATTCCACGCCCCATCAGCGTCGCCGCACAGTTGGCCTACGCGAATAATGGACACAGGAGGCTGAAAGGAATCGCGCTGCTCGTGGAGATGTGCGTTGGCCGCGGCGCAGACTCGCTCAGCGACCCATTTTGAGCGCGAGTAGCCCAGGGGGGAGGCGTCGGCTGGGTGAATTGACGGCTGTTCGAGAATCTTGTTTCTGCCGGAGGGTGAAGAGGAGGAAGAAGAGGATGTGGACGAGGAAGAGTTGATGACAGCGGCAGTCGAGCTGATCAAGACGAAACGCGCACCGCCCTGGGCCGCTGCATCAATCAAGTTTCGCGTCGCCGCAACTTGGTCCTCCAAGGACTCGAGGCGCAGCGCAAAGTTGACTGCCCACGCCGAGTGGACAATATCGGTCGCGTCCCGGACAACCTGCTGCCAGTCCTGCTCCGACAGGCCGAGACGTTTGGAGGGCAGGTCGCACGGGAGACAGACGACCTTGGCAGACTCTGCGTAGGATGAAGAAGTGGAACAACAAGGTATGTCTAGGCGGCGCTGTGACAAGATGTCTGCGACTCGCTGGTGTGCTGCTTGATGGGAAGTAGCCCTGACGAGGCAATACACCTTGACGACGCGCGGGTCGAGATAGAGTTGGTGAAGCATGCGAGAGCCTAGGAAGCCCGTAGCGCCGGTGAGTACGACGACGGCGCCAGACTTGTCTCGTCTCTGAAAGCAAAGATTGTCAAAGTTGCTGTATTTGGCAGCGAGGTCCCTCATGAATTGATGCGCTGCCTGGCTCTCGTCTGTCGAGTGCGTGTCGTCGTTGCCGAGTATTCGCTGCAGATACGCCACGAGTCTATTGACCGTCCCCTGATCGTAGATGATGTTCGCAGGGAGACGGTAATCAGCTTTTGATAGACAGCTTGCTTGTATCAGCTCTCGAATGTGGATACAGGCAATCGAGTCGACGCCCTGCTTGTACAAATCTGCGTCCGGATCGACGGTCCTCCCGAGGACGCGGTGGAAGCAGCCTGACACTACCGAAGGCAGGTCTTGATCCAAAGACTCCATGGACACGGGAGATATCGGCTCGACCTTGGAGTAAGCAGAATTGATGGCATCGGCGTACTTTTCTTCAGCTTGGCGTCTCAAGATGGTCCCCTTGCTGCTCTTGTCCAGCGGCGCCTCACCCTCCTTTACAGGGACCACAGTCACCATGGTCCGCGAGACGCGGGCGTGGCTCTGAGTGGCAGAGTTGATTCTTTCAACCACTGGCCAGACAGCCGCGACGATGTCGTCGACAGAGTCCCTGCCGGGCTTGGGGAAGAGCAGCATGCCGGGATAGTCTCGCCCGGTGCCAAAGATGAGCACCTCCTGCAGCACATCCCGCGAAGAGGCCAGTACGTCAGACTCCATGGGCGAAGGGTCAAACTTCTTGCCATTGACAAGCGTGATTTGCGCATCGGCACGGCTGTGATAGCGCCAGGTATTCGGCTTGGACGGGTGCGGCTCAAACAGATCCGACGTCGCAAAGGATCCGTCTTCGCGGTTCGTCTTGGTTCGAAACGGCCAGCCGGGCTTGACGACGAGCTCCGACAGTCCACCGCCATCATCACCTCGAGCTTCAAACTCGAGAAGAGACGAGTCGACTACCGGCCGAAGATGCTGCCACTCCTTGTCGTTTGCGTAGTCCCGATGAGAGGACATGAGGAAGCCGCATTCGGCGCTGCCTAGGCGCGAGAGCAGCTTTACACCCGCGTCAACGAGCTCATCGCCCACGGGACCGGGCAAGGGGGCGCCGCCGACGCCAACCAGGTCCATGCTCCTGAGCATCTTCACGCCCTCTTGCTCTTCGGCCAGTCTCTGCAGGACAAAAGGCACAGACGAAAAGTACGTCACAGACACGAATGGTGTCCGCTGGCGAGCAAATTGTACGGCGCTCAACACGTTGGCCGCCGTGACAGGGGCCAGGCCCTCGGGGAAGAACCAGACCATGGCGCCGCTGGTCCACGCCCGAAGACAGTCCGCCAGTCCGCCATGGTACAGCGGCGTCGTGGAGAAAGTCCCTGGCGGTGGATGCTGCTGATTGTCGTGTAAAAAGCGCGGAAAGGCCTCGACGACGCCCGCCTGGCTCTGAGGGATCGGCTTGGGCAGGCCGGATGAGGTGCCGGAGGTGTGGCAGAAGTGCGAGATTTCTGGGATCGGACGACTCTGCAACGGGTCTTGGTATGAGAGTAAAGAGTCGTTTTGACGATGGGCATCATAGAAGGGGACCTTGATGATTCGGACTTTGTTGTCGACACCTATCGTCCGTTCATGAAAGCGCTCATCGACAAGAACGACATCGGCGCCCATGGTCGTGCAGAGGTGCTGAATGGCGTGCGGTTCTAGCTGAGGACTGTCAGAGGAGATACCTCTTGGTCAGATTCCCAGACAAGCGAGCAGAATGGATGCCTTGATGAAAGACTTACGCAAGAAGCAGCGTTGCCCATCCGAGTCGCATGAGACCGAGCCAGGTCACGACAAAGTCGAGGCTGCTGGTGCACAATAGACCAACCGTCGGAGTATCTCCTTGATCTTGAGGTTGTCCGACAGTGTGTGAAAGTATTTGGGCGGCATGAATTGACTCGTTTCGAAGATGTCGAAACGTGATAAAGCTGCCTGTAAACGCCGTCAGTGTCGTTCATGTCCTGAATATTTGCTTCATACGTACGCCTCGACTCTGAGGTGTCTTGTGTAAAAGCCGCAAAGCCAAGAGCAGGCAGCTCTGGAGTTGCCTCGGCCCTTTCGTCGATGAGTTCTAAAACATTATGAACAGCAGGTCCATCGATGCCTGATTGTTTGCGTCTGGCGGCATGGCCGAGGGTGCAAGTAAAGTAGTTCAACTCGACGTCGCCCATCTTGACAACTCGCAGTCTGGCGTCTTACACTCTTTTGACGACAATCAGCATCAACATGACATCAAAGGAACAAGAAAAAAAAGGAATCAACCCCTCGAAACGGTTCAACGGGTGTTATCGTCCTGCAGGTCTCCATGGCGAATGGCTGGAGCCTCATTTCGTTAGGCATGTGTAACTTACATCAAATGTATGAGATCATCGACCTGTGCCTGGATCGAGGGCGTTTTCCCCAATTAGCAGGTTGGAAAATCCACCCAGAAGCCCGTAACGTAGACGGCTTCTGCATTGGGCTCATTTGCATACATGCTGCACGTGATGTTTATCTCTCAGGGGGGAAGGCGGCAGGTCTGCTCTTGATCAAATGGCGGGCGTCATTGATTCCAACGTTGCATTCTTTGTCTCCTCTCAGAGGGAAAGAAGCAGTCGCAACTCGTCGACAACTTCAAGAACGGCAAGAAACAGCGCATAAACTCGACTATTTGCTCGGGTAATAAGCGAGAAAAAATCACCTTCTCTAGGCTGAACGATCAAATCCCCCGATTCTTGTCTATAAGTCGCGACTTAACCGCATCGAATCGACGGCAATGGCGCAAATCACGGGAATATCCGACACCGTCACATTCGCCAACGGGCTCAAGGCACCGCGACTGGGCTTCGGCGTTTACAAGTCGCCGCCAGAGCTCTGCAAGCAGTCGTGCCGGACGGCGCTCGAATGCGGCTACCGACGCATCGACACGGGGCAGTGTTACGACAACGAGGAGCAGGTCGGCCAGGCGGTTCGAGAGAGCAATCTCGCCCGTGGCGACGTCTTCATCACGACAAAGATTCTCGACGCCGGCGGTTCCGTCGATGCGAGCTACCAAAAGTGTCTCGAGAGCGTGCGGCTGCTCGATGCCGGGCAGGGCGGCTATGTCGACGAGTTCCTCATTCACAGCCCGAACTGCGGCCCGGAAAAGAGAAAGGAGATGTGGCTCGCGCTCGAGAGGCTGTATAGTGAAGGAAAAGCCAAGAGCATCGGTCTGAGCAACTTTGGCATCAAGCACATGGACGAGCTCAAGCAATATGCCAAGGTTTGGCCGCCGCACGTCTTGCAGATTGAAGTATGTTTTTTCTCTTCATCTCTCCCTTCCTCTCTTTTCTCATCGGGCCATCAGAGCCGTCGTAAGGACTAACAAGACCTTTTGTTTTTAGCTTCATCCCTGGCTGCAGCAGAAAGAGGCAGTAGAGTACTGCAAGGCAAACGGCATCGTCGTCGAGGCCTACTGTCCGCTGGTCCGAAACACAAAGGCAGACGACGAGACACTCAAAGGAATCGCGGAGAAGCACAAGACGACGCCGAACAAGGTGCTCGTCCGGTATTGCCTGCAAAAAGAGTGGGTGCCGCTGCCAAAGAGCGACAATGCGGAGCGAATAAAGGCCAATGCCGACGTCTACGGCTTCGAGCTTGATGCCGATGACATGGCTAAGCTGAACGGGCTGGATCAGGGACCAGAGGGCGCCATTGTCATGGCTGTGGACAATTACTAGACATGTTGCACTGCATCGAGAGTAGACGCAGGTGTATGATTCAAGAGATGAGGGCCCAGCTTCGCCAACACCACTTACATATCCTTGTGCCTGTCACCTCGGTCCGAATTGTGAGCAGTTGAAGCGCGGCTCTCATACGCGCGATATGCCGTTCGGCAACACTCGTCGCTTCACGACAGCCAGCGTATCACAAGGATACTGTATGCTCGCTTTTCACATGGGTGTCGACGCTCTGCGTGACTCGCGCGTCTTTATCGCGTCTGTGATTAATTGAGCATCCTAAAGAATCTCCAATTCGACGGCAGACTCCTTCTGGGTCCGCCCAAGACACGCATTGTCTGGATATCTCCAGCGGTGTCGGACCTGAGATTTATGTTGTCAAGTGAACTGATTGGGTGAAAGGATGGCGACTGAGCTAGAGCTAGCTTGGGGAAACCATTGAGGCGTGACAAGTTTTAGGGTAGTGGATGGTTCGAGTAGCTGCATGTTCAGCCCATGGAGCTGGACGTAGGAAGCCTCGAGACTTGCTCCTCTTGTGGCAGAATGGCGCTTGGCCAGTATCCAAGGCCGTTCCCATGTGTTCAAGAGGACTAAGGTAGATGGCGAGCTATTCTTCTTTGTCTGAGTACAAGCCCGTATCCTCATCGCTATTTTCGAGTCCCGGCAAAAGGTCTCACGTATGTAGGCCATGTACGAAGCACGTGTGTATCGAGAGATGCTTGGGTGTCATGATGACTGGGGTCATCGAGGCCAATGAAAAGAACAAGACCGGGAGAAAGAAAAAGGAAGCATCGAGTCAAGCGTCCGACGATGCTGATGATGATGGTGAGGGATCAGCCACAAATACGATGAACCAGGTCAGCGGGTAAGCCGGCATGCCCCGGGGTTCCTCTCACCTCTCAAGTCTCTGCGTCCAGTCGTTGAGTGTCTTCACTCTAAAGTTACACTTACAATTACGGTTACGGTTACAGTATGTGTTCTGCACCCCGCGCCGGAATATGCAGACACACACACGCCGACGCGCACGCCACTTTTTCTTGGGCTGTTCCCTCTCTTCTCTTCAGTAGTCTGGTGTAAACTCAAGCGTAGGCGGTGATTACTGGAGAGAAGAAAAAAAAAAGCAACCGGGAAACGGGGGGCCGGTCTAAACGGGGGCTCTTTGTCGAGACTATTCGTACATGCAGGCCGTTTCGTATCGGCCTAGATTAGACTCCATCCCGTGAGAAAGGGATACGAACGATGCCGCGAGATAGGTAGGTGCACTTCTACAGTAAGACCATGATGCGGCGTCATACCGTTGCAGCGCAGATGTCCCTTGGATGCCTCTCCCCTCCTCTTCGGTTGCACCCGAGCCGTTTGCCGCCATCCCATACGAAGTACTAGAGATGGGCACCGAAAGACGGTTGGACGAAGTTGAGGGGAGAGGGGTGGAAAAGAGAATAGTTAGTCGGTTGGATGCGGGCGAGTTGGTGCCATTTGCCGGTTCGCTTAGCCGCTTGAGGTGTGAGATGGATGATCTTTGTTGACAGCACACATACACACAGACAAGAAAGATACCAGCTTACTTTTGTCTCTGATTCCACGCGATGGCTTCAGCTTCTTGGCAGACGAGTATATAGTCCTGCCCATTTCCACGATCTTTGTACATCGTCGTCGAAGCATCTGCCACCCTATTCTATTCCCATCATCAGTGCCCATTGTCACCTTCAGCTCCTTCAGACATTTCCCTTCCTCCTTGGACAGCAGATCCAATTCTTAAATCATCGATCAATCACCAATCATGAAGTTCGCCGTCGTGTCCGGACTGCTTCTCGGCGCCGTCGCCAGCGCCCAAGAGGTCCAGTCGAAGCCGTTCAACTTGGTCATCCAGTCGGCAGACAAGGCCCTCAACGGCCAAAAGTTCTCGGCCTGCCACACGGGCGCCGCGATTGAGTCGCTGTGCGTGTCGGGCAGCTCGGGCGACAAGTTCTACTTCAACACCACGCAGGGCTCGCAGCCGCCTCTCGAGGGCTACTCGGCGACGGGCGCCGTGGTTTGGAACCTGCCTCTTGGTGGTGGACGTAAGTTCTCCTTTATCCTTGATACAGGGTCTCACCGACTTGAGCCCCTCTCACGCTGGAGAAACTCGGCATGCTGATGATATTGCTTTCCCCGTCCGCAGCGCCCAACTACGTCTCGGAACCCATGTCCTTCTTCAGCGACCCGGCCTCCAACGTCGCCCTGCCGCTCTTCATGCCCGGCTACACCCAGCAGCAGGTCAGCTTCGACAGCAAGGGCCAGCTGGCCGTCCTGAGCTGGCTCGACGACACCAAGTCGCCCCCGGCGGCCGGCAACGCGCGCGCCCTCAAGAACTGGTACGTCTGCCAGACCAACTACAGCGGCTACAGGTACCGCAACCTCGCTTGGGTTCACGGCACCTCCAAGGCCAAGCCGCAGAACCCGTCGTGCGTCAAGGTCGAGGTGCAGCGCAAATTTGTCTAGTTTTGGGGGGGAATGAGGCCCGGTGTTTTGCGTAAAGCGATTCCTGGATTCTAGATGTAGTAATGTCTATTGCTGGGGAGTCCCTTTAGATGCGGTTAGGAGTAAGGGGGACGTGTATATGAGATTGCACGATTATGACATCAATGAAGATATAGTAACTGACACTGGTGATGATGATTC
Source organism: Hirsutella thompsonii MTCC6686 (assembly GCA_000472125.2). Lineage (NCBI taxonomy): Eukaryota > Fungi > Ascomycota > Sordariomycetes > Hypocreales > Ophiocordycipitaceae > Hirsutella > Hirsutella thompsonii. The sequence goes on from APKU01000108.1 coordinate 77,399, forward strand.
GGTGACTTTTTGGTGTTTTGGCAATGACATTACGATGTACCCAGGTACCTCAGTGATAGACCCCGGTAAAGTCCGGCCCGGGGCTGATCGTCCGGGAATCCGGGGTACGTAGGCCGAGGCTTTGCCGGTAAGCTTACCTAGGGTCCTAGACAAACGCGACTCAATTCATCAAGTTACGAATACGAATGCCCTCGAAACCTTGAGCCTCGGCTCGACTCTCTCCGTGCAGCGCAACGGGATGACGATTGAGCGCTGAGATGCGCGAGTTCATGGACCATGTCCACGCCGCCTTTTACGAGGCCACCGGCTGGAGCCGCGACAATTCGTACGCCGCGCTGAATGCCTCGTCCGATGGTGCGTCTTGACCCGACATTCCATCACCATGAAGCCTCGAGACTGAGATTGAAACGGGAGCATTGAAACTGACAGATACCCAGCGCTCCTCAACTTCCAGACTCCTCGCGGCCTTCGCCTGACGCTCTCGTCGCTCGCTAGCCCCAACTTTGCCACGTCGTACCAGCTCGGCTCCGTGGGCGTCGTCGACGGCTCCATATCATACCTCTTCTCATCGGTGCCTCTGCGCGTGCACCTAACGCCCCAATCCGAGGCCGTCTCGCTTCCGCACCTATTGCGCTCGTACCGTCCGCTGAGTCCTCTGCTGCGACGCGGGACCGAGAGCCGGGACGGGGCGCGATCCTCGCTGTTCTACGGCAGACTGTACCTGCCGCAGTCGCAGCTCGAGGCCCTCGCCGTTAAGCGACTGTCTCCCGCGCTGCAGCTGCAGCTCAGCGCCGTGTCGGGACAGCACCTGCGCGATGGGGGTACGATTCTAGGTCTTGCGCAGTACGATACAGGCCGCTGCGCTTTTGAGGGACTTGCTTCCTCTGATGGCGGTCTGCTGGGCCTGCGAGGCATCTACAATTTCGGAGGTGACGCCGATGAGAAGACGGCTGCGCCACGACCTGACGACGTCGTCAGTGAGCGCGAGCGAGAGCGTATATATGGTCGGTTCAGCACGGGCGCCGAGATTTACTACGGTACGCTCAATAAGTCGGGTGGCATCAGCCTGGGCGGGCGGTTCGCCACGCTTCCCGCACACAGAGGCACGCCGTTATCGGCGACGCTGACGCTCAACCCGCTCATGGGCAATATCGCCGCGACCTATGCGCTCGTAGCCGGCAGGCACTGCAGTCTGGCGACGCGCATGGAGTTTAACGTGTTCAGCTACGAGAGCGCCTGGGCGGTCGGCATGGAGCTGTGGCGGAAGCCGTTCCGTAGTCTCGCCGCCGACGACGACAGCTCCGAGACTACTCAGAGGATGACGGGGCCTGGCGAGCGAAGCTGGAAGGCCAAGCTCGAATGGCGTCTGGACGAACCCAAGCTGCAGGTCAAGACGCAAGAGGAAGCCGGCGACCAGAGCAAAGAGTCCAAAGCATGGGCGATGCGGCAGTCGGGACCTCCGGATGAGGAAAAGGAGTACGCCGGTGTGCTCAAGGCCCGGCTGGACCAGAATCTGCGCATCGGGGTGTTGTGGGAAGGGAGAGTCAAGTCGCTATTGTTTAGCTTGGGCAGCGGCATTGATCTGCGGAGGCTTGATAAGCCGTTTCGCACGCTGGGGCTAGAAATACAATTTTCATCGTGACACCTTGGAGCTGATACTTTTGTGGTGTGTGGTATATCGTGTATAAAGTGAATGTGCAGGTTCTGTGCACAACACACAGTAGAGTGAATACTTTTGTCGAGAGTTATGCTACACGAGTAAAGTGTAATTGATCTCTTCTCTGGAATGTATTGATCGGGGGGAAAGAATGCCGCATCGTCCCATGATCTAGGATTTTTCGATCTTGTGGGACGATTCACCACATGATATCGTCTACCATGTAGAGTACACCAAGAAAACGGGTCTGATGAGTGCCCTGAAGCATGGACTTTGAGCCATTTGCCCCGAGTCGGGCTGGGCATCCGAGAGCGCATGATTGATAGAATTCTCAAGGAAAGTTGAGCACGCAAAGATCTGTTCAATTGCCGTTGAAAGTTGTTCGATAAATTCGGCTACTGTACTGTGACTTTTCATATCTCAGCGACACGGAATACATCTGTCGAGTCGAAAACGAAGCTTCTATTCACCAGAAGATCTAGAAGGTTTTCTAGAGAAACCAAGTAAACTTGATCCGTTGCTGATATACTGTACAAGGACACCAAAATACTCCCTCCCGTCGGACCGATTCGCCTATAATATGGATCTCCTCCTTCCAAAACAAAGTTATATCGTACAGCACAAAGTATTCATCGTACATGAATTGGCCGAGAACGGCCGCTCCATCAGGCGTTACGCAACAGGCGATGCTCCCCACTCAAAGCGATCGACCAAGACTTTGCTCGAGTCATGCGCGCCCTACTCGAGGCGGCATCGCCAGCGCCCAGGACCGCAAGGGGGGGACGAACTGTGGAGACTCAGTGCCCTTTTAGACATGTGAATGGGATGAGAAGCGCTCTGCATCACTCCATCTTGTGTCCCGTCACCTCCCTATCGAGGCATACCTGGGCTTGGAAACCAAGGTCCAACCGCTTGGCATCAGCGGCCATGGCAGACCAGAAACGGCATTCGTCAACGACACGCTCAAGGAAGATGCTCCCATGTCAGGTGAGAGAGAATCTTGGTTTTACCAATCTTGATGGGGATGCTCTTCGCGCGGAACTGGAACCAGGATTGCCGCATGGCCGCGTACTGGTCTGCAGTGAACTCTCTCATCGTGGAACTAACCCCCAACCGAGAACAACTCCATCAGCCTGATTCGGGCATGCTTCGAGAGAAAGGGGAGAGAAAGGAGGAGACTTACACCTTGTAGGGAAACATGTAGTTTGCCATGGGATCAGGGCCAGGGCAGGGCTGCCCGCCGCACTGCCTCCCTTCCAAGTGGTGCAGGTTGAACCAGTGCCCGACCTCGTGAATGGTCGCGACGCCCGCCATCTCCAGCTTGCGGTCGACGTTGGGCACCAGGTCGGTGCGCAGCATGCAGCTGTCGTAGTAGTACAGGCTCCAGTCGCGGTTGAGCGTCTGCGGGTAGTAGCAGTCCCCGACGACGGTGCTGTTGGGCGCGAACTCGGGGATGTAGATGATGTTGAGCGTCTTGTAGTCGCCGCGGCGCACCATGGCCCGCAGCAGGCGCTTCTTCTGGTCCATGGACCGGTCCTGCTCCTCGAACCAGTCGGGTTGCGTGTAGTACAGTGTCTTCATGGGCGCAAAGGAGATGTTTGCGGGGCCAAAGGCCTCGTTGAGCAGATGTAACTGCCTCTCGACGTTTTTCCTCTGTGGAACAGTCAGTTGAGTTTCCCGTGAAACTTGTCAAGGTCATCTTGAGGTGAAGTAGGTGGGCGATGGGGTACTGGATTTCCCTCCTACCTCAATGTGTCCCTTGACAATGGCGTCCCTCTTGGCAATGACGATAATGGACGTCTGGACCTGAATCGCGGCGCCGTCATCTTGGATCGCGCCAGGCATGTTGAGCGCCGCCGGAGCGTCGTGGTCGTGCTCGTCGTCATGAGGGACATAGGCCTGGAAGTCGGGAGACAACTGCTGGCCGCCGAGGTCCTCGTCCAGCTGATTCAAGCCGCAGAATGGCGTTGGCGCGTCTCCTTCCGAGGGTGGTTGGCCGTAGCCGACTGATAGGGCTGACGAGGTCAACCCGAGCAACGGCAAAACTTTGACGTAGAGCATTTTGAGGTACTCAGTACTGTGAAAAGGACTTGAGAAAAAGGATGAAGAGTATGGGTTGAGATGGTTGCGATTTCTGAAGAGGTGTGACGCTGCGATATGGCTATACTTATATTCATGTCAACTTCATCAGCCGATTATCTCAAGCCTTTACCGCTCAAATGCCGACGGCAATTAGAAAGCCACGATATGTGGCCTATAGGATTGATATAGGTAAGTACTTACGGGGTTAACTCAACCGTCGTGTACAACACCTATTATGCCATGCTACTATTGTAATTATGGCACATTTCTTGATACCCTTGGGCCTCCTTGGGTATAATTTTGGCGCGGTTCATACGGTAGCGTCTCTTACATCAAGATCCAGGTATTCCTTGTTCCATTCGAGAAGACGAATCACCAGAGCATGCCTCAAAGGAGAAGCATTCGCACAAACAGCGCTGAGTATCAAGTGAATGCATAGTCTGCGTTCTAACAAGGCTTCCAACTTGCGATTCTTTGCATCGACGGGCGTCGGGCCGGCTTGAAAAAGGTAGGAAAGATGAACTTCAAGGACACCTTCCTGAACATCGTCATTACTCAACCTACAGTGCAATGAACAGGCAGGGCTCGGACAACTTGCAGTGAGACTGCTCGCACCAGAACTTTACGCAGGAATTATGCATCGAGCAAGGTCCATATTGTACTGTACAGTATAGTACTTTTCTGTATTTATGATTCCCACGGTTGCCTGCGCTCTCTGTCGATATGAACATGACTCGCCGCTTGCCAAGTCCATATGCCGTGCTTTTCCATAGTGCAAGATCTACCCTGAGAACTCACTCGGTACCACCAGAATGCTTCCGAAATTCCGCTTTATTCATTCTCTCAAGGACTTCTGCCAATTCGATATGAAACTTGTGCTGCATTCTACGGCTTTGAACTCGATTAATACAAATCTGTCGCTCTTCAGTCACCGAGCACGTTTAGATATCAGTTGATGGTAAGATAGTCTGCTCTGTCTCTAGTCTTGACATCTTATCGAAATGTGTTCAGATACATGTATTTAAAACGACTCCCATCCCCCCTTCAATGTTGTCTTTCCAACGTCTTATTGTTCCCAACCTTGTCTTTCCAACGTCTTATTGTTCCCAACCCAAGTACCTGAGAAGCTCTTCCCAAACACTGGACAGAGATATGTAGGATTATTGCATGGTGTAAAGTAAGGGTCCTAAGTCGGCTCTTCACTTTCTCTTCAAAGAGCACCGTTTTTTCGCAGATACTTGAACTCTGTATATCGTTTCATCGTCCCAATGTCATTTAGCAAGCCAACATATGTATCGATTCAGCGAGCTCGTCCTCTCTGGTGACTGGTGTAGACATAGTCGGCTGGCCTGCGACTGCTCCGCGACGATTCTCTGATAATGACCGGCGGCGGCATGGACAAGTCGGACGCGTGCGAATACCTTCGACTCCGACGCCGCGAATCGTGACTGCGACGACGCTTGGGCTCGACGTCGTTGTATAGAAACTCCCGTTCCTGGGGAGGTGCCCCAAGGTTCATACAGGAGCGCAGGATCCAGAGCAAAAGTAGGAAACCGGCAATGGAGCCGATGACGATGCCCGCTATGGCGCCTCCGCTCAACGTCGACGCATCATTCGGATTGCCGCTCGGCGCGGTGACTGTGACTGTGGCCGGAGGTGCCTGACGGGCGAATAGAGAAGCTCGGGTTGACCTGAGCCATGGGCCTGGCGTCGTCGGTGTCGTCGGCGGCATGTCACAACGTGAGCGTGAGCGACCAAGACTCTAAGATGGAATATTTAATGTGACACAAAGTTGAAAAGACAAATTTCCGGGAGTTACAGTACATATAGGTTCATTGACCGACTCAAGAGGGAAATTTTGCTGAAAGTGTTTCCCCCCGGTGACGACTGGAGGGTGACGTCAAACTATCATCAGATTCTATCCAGAACGGGATAAACAGTCTGTCGAGTAGCTAATTGCTACGCAACAATATCGACATTTGCTTGCGTCATACAGTCAATGAGGTCACTAGGAAAACATGTACCGCATACATCGTCCGAACTGCGAATCGCAATTCAGCGGCTTCCAGCTCGCTTGAACCGAGGGGCATGATGAAGGGTCATTCAGCGTGCAGGAACAAGTTTTGTCGAAATCATATAGTTCCGTACCTTTTGTGTGCCCATACTCACAGAAGTCTATTCGGTATAATTGCCGCTGTTGACACAAAGCGATCCCGAGGAATAGGCACAGCTCATGGGTGTGCAGAGAGTCCTGAGAGAAGCATCATTCATGTCTTGTATGCGCGTCGCAGTACAGCTCAAAAGAAACCTAATCTACGAGTATTGGAAAGCAACATGCAATGCGTGAGTTGTGAGATTGACCATATCTACAGAGACCTTGCATGGGACATGGCTGTTCGTCGGCCTTGAATCATATACAATTGACAGCTATTTTCAATTCCAATCACAGATTTCTCGCTGTCTGCATGTCAGTGACCAAACTTCAACACCGCCTTCTCACGTCTCCCTCTTTGCCTAGCAAAAGCCCATGCTTCCTGAGCCTCGTCAAAGGGAAACGATCGCACAGAAAGAGGTCGGATCGAGCTACTGTCAAGGAGGCGAGCAACCTTTGTCAGAGGCTCGCTCTTCGCAGTAACGATAAAGTAGACATGCTTCAACTCGGGATTGCTCTCGATAGGTTCCGGCTCCGACTTGCCAAACGCCCATGCCGGGGGAGGATCAGCTACCGTAACGACGACGCCGCCCCTTTTCACCAGGTGCCGCGATATCTCCAGTATTTCTCCTCCGACAGTGTCAAAGACGGCGTCCAAGTCAGTCAAGTCTCGATGCCAGTCGGCGTTCTGATAATCGAGCGTCTTGCAAGCACCCATCTCCTTGAGCAAGGGGTGGTTCCTAGCTGAAGCCAGGCCAATCACTCGTGCGTCCCGTTCCTGGCGCGCAATCTGAACGAGCATGGTACCGACAGCCCCGGAAGCACCGGTGACGAGAATCTTGCAGCCGGGAGCTAGCTTCGCGTGGTCAAACAGCGCCTCCCAAGCAGTCAGTATGGGAATAGGCAGCGCGGCCGCCTGTGCGTGCGATACGGAAGTTGGCTTCGGGGCGAGTTCTTCTGGACGCGCAATAGCATATTCAGCCTGACAGCCTTGACTCGCATCCGCGCTGATCATGGCGAAGACGCCGTCGCCGACAGAGATGGGGCCATGGTACTCTGGGCCGAGCTCCTCCACGGTGCCCGACAAATCGTGTCCTGGCACGCGATTCTGGGTTTCGTATAGCTCTGGCCAAGTCACTTCGTCGGCTGTGATCCCCGCCGCCGAGACCTTGACGAGTATATTGCGGCCAAGGGGTTTAGGCCTAGGTACTGATTCGCTGGTGATGATTTGATGGGCCCCCTTGTCGCCCTTGATCTGTACAGCTTTCATCACGGCTTTCCTGGTCTTTCAAGACTGTTTGTATTATCAGAATGTCTTGAATCGAAAGGATGAGAAAGGGGGGTAGATGCAGGTTCTACATACCCCTCACTCTCGATGGTCTGGACCTTGAAGACTCAAAACGACGAGACTCGTCTTGCTTCCGCTTACTACTGAACCTGTACCTGCTGGATTACACGGTCTACGTTGGCACCATCTGCCGGGAAAGGTCGGATTCCGAGACTCACTTCTGAACGTCAGCGTGTGTATATGGGATGTAAGTTAACTGCCTTTTGGTCGGGACAAGGCCCCGCCGTTTTCGGAGTCCGGGCCGGATTTACTCCCCGCATCCCGAGCTGATGTGGGGCCGCCCTCCGGGGGTGGACCCCTAATCACAGTCCGGGACGGGTAACTCATCCTTGAAAGTCGAGCTCGGAGTCGTGGTGAAGTTTGCATACGCCTGACGCACGTGGCTGCTTACTCTCGAGACACACTTCATATACGAATACTGTATTAGCAATCACTGCGTGAGCAGTCCCGCGTCCGCGCGGTCCTTTCCGGCTGATGTCGCCTGGAGGTGCGGGAACAGCCGGCTGATCCGGATACGAGGCAGATTAAGCAGCATATTACATGTTGCAGGAAGCTCATGTCAAGTGAAAGGACGGGACTATTCGTGTTGTCTCCATCTGAAGTCGCGTTATCCATCGTATCCCATCATTCGCTATTTGTTGTCCAGGATAAATCCAAAATGTCGACTACTGCAGGCACAGAAACGTAAGTGCTAACCAAACAATCAACCACATAGACCCTTTACCATATCATCATGAACTTGCTGAACCTCTCGCGAATACCAGCACTCGACCCCGAGGAGACGTCAGCGTACTCTTCGACCACGAGCTGACCAACGCACCGGGCAAGTCCATCATTGGCCTGCAGGTCAGCTACCCTCCAGACGGCTGGACGCCCCCGCACCGACACGGAGGAGCCCAAGTCGTCGCCATCATCCAGGAGGGCGAGATGCTCAGCGGCATGAATGGCAATCCGCCCCAAGTGTACAAGCCGGGCCAGACGTTCATGGAGCTTCCCGGCTGTCACCATACCGTCAGTGACAACAATAGCAAAGAACGACCGTGCAAGTTTATGGCGGTTCTTGTGGTGGATACCGAGGTGGTCAAGCAAGGAGGATACGAAGCTCTTACTGTCCTCGACGCGGGCTGGTGATGTGCGTGGATGCCTATGCTTAACTTTGTTGTGATTTTGGCCCAATCCTTGGTGCAAGAGTCCGAGAACCGCCTGGATGAAAATCCAGTTCTGGTAGGAGAAACTGAACAAGAATGACTTGATCTTCATGACGATTTAAAAGTATGCAATCTATGTTGCAGCAGTTGAACAGCAGCAAACAACTTCAAGTATCGAGAAAGCGTCCGGCGTGTAACCGGTCTTGACTAATAGTGACATGATCTAAATATTATCTAGGCGTATATATCTATGCAGTAGAGACAGACATCCTCAACGTCTAGAAGGCCCGACCGCCTCGAGGAGCACCGCCGGCAGGAGCGCCTCCTCCACCCCTCGAAGGTCCGGCACCTCCTCCAAATCCACCAGCAGGGGCACCGCCGGCCCTGGGAGCTCCTCCGGCACCGCCGCCGACCCTAGCAGGTCCGGCCCCGGCCCCGGCACCCCGAGAAGCTCCCGCACCTCCTCCGAATCCGCCCGGGGCTGCACCACCAGTCACCTGGCCTCCTCGGGTGGCACCCCCTCTGTTGTTGACAGCACCAGGGTTTGAGCCGCCCCGATTGCCTCCAACAGCTGCGCCGCCGCCAACGGGGCCTCCTCGGGTAGCGCCTCCGGTGCCGGGCCTGCCGGGCTGCTGGTTTCGGGCGCCGGCTCCGGTGGTAGGAGCGCCGCCGGCCCGGCCGTTCCTGTTGGCTCCAGCACCACCAGTGCCAGGTTGAGGTGGTCGGGTGCCTGCGCCGGCGCCGGTCTGCGGCTTCCTGTTACCTCCAGCAACAGTGCCGGGCTGACCATTTCTATTGCCTCCGGTTACACCGCCGGGTTGACCGTTTCTATTACCTCCGGCAACGCCGCCGGTTGGGGGCTTACGAGCACCTGCTCCATTTGTAGCACCGGGTTGGCCATTCCTGTTACCGCCAGTGACAGCACCGGGTTGACCGTTCCTGTTACCTCCGGCAACACCACCGGGTTGACCATTCCTGTTCCCTGCAAGAGCACCACCGGTCTGGGGCTTTCGGGTGGCCCCTCCAGTGGTAGCACCAGGTTGACCATTCCTGTTACCTCCGGCAACACCACCGGGTTGACCGTTCCTGTTACCGCCAGTGACAGCACCAGCTTGGCCATTCTTGTTCCCTCCAGTGACAGCACCAGCTTGGCCATTCCTGTTCCCCCCAGCAACACCGCCAGTCTGGGGCTTTTGGGCTCCCGCTCCAGGAATTGCTCCTCCGGTTTGGCCGTTCTTGTTGGCTCCCGCACCAGCGCCGGTCTGCGACTGGCCCGGCTTGGTCTTGTCTTGCTGGTTCTGACCCTTTCGGGCCTGATCGGCTGGGGTTTGTCCCTTGCGAGCCTGGTCTGCTTGGTTCTGTCCTTTGCGTGCCTGGTCTGCTTGGTTCTGACCCGTTCGAGCCTGATCAGCTGGGGTTTGTCCTTTACGTGCCTGGTCTGCTTGGTTCTGTCCTTTGCGTGCCTGGTCTGCTGGGTTCTGTCCCTTGCGAGCCTGATCCCCCTGGTTCTTATTCTTCTGGTCATCATTCTGCTGTGTTGGGGGTTGCGTATTTTGACCCTGCTTGCCGCCATTGACATTGCGGTCCCCCTGCTGAACACCGTTATTCACAGTCCCGCCATTCTGAACGCCCTGTCGCTGTCCACCCGCGTTGTTCGCGTCTCGGTTGCCGGTGTCGACACCACTGCCGCCGGGGTTCACCTTGCCCGCGTCATTTCTGTTATTGTCGTTGTTCCCGTTGTTACCGTTGTTGCCGTTATTGCGGTTATCGCCGATATTACGATCGTTGCCATTATTACCGTTATTGCGGTTATTGTCGTTGTTACCGCCATTGCCGTTATTATTGTTGTTACCGCCGTTCTTACCGTTATTATTGTTGTTATTGTTGCCGTTGTTTCCGCCGGCTGCGATTTGCTGGTCCTGGCAGCCAATTTTATCCTCTTTAAAGGCATCATCACGGGGCGCGCAGAGGTTGCCCTCGCCAGTGCTCTGCGAGGCGCAACATCCCGACTGGCAGTCGTTGTCGTTGATACACCCAGTCTTGTCGACCTGGTCTCGGTTGCCTTGCCCCGTGCCAGCCGGGTTTACGATTGGCTGCACGGCATATACCGACAAGGCCACTGCCGAGATGACGCGTTAGCTCCAAGTCTCCTCTGGCAGAAAGCATCGATAGAGAGAGTACCGAGCGAGGCTCAAAGGGGGGTGATACTTACGGGCCAGTGTGGCCGTTACAGAGAGACGGACCATGCTGAGTTCAAGCTTGTCGCGCAGGGATATCCTGGGTTAGAAGATAGGACGCTATTACGATTTGGCGTAGTATATGGTTTGTTTCGACGTCAAGCCAGAGAGGTGCCAATGTCTATGTTGAAGATGGAATGCAAATGAAGGAACGGCTCCAGGCCTGATGGTGAATGAGAGTCGAGAGATTGCGAATTGTGTTGCTGGCTCATCTTCAAAATCCGAAAAGAAAGAATAGAAGGGATTGAGAGCTCCTGTTAAATACAAAACTCTCCTTGTCGGCGTGAAAACAGCCTGATTCAGACCAGGGTAGCGCCCTGTGCGTCAACTATAGTTGATGGCCGTGATCTGCCACCAATGATCTCCGCCCTCCCGCCGCGGGAAGAGTCAGTCAGTCTTCCGAGCTCTCGAGCAGACACAAGAGCCATCCCGCCCCCTGGCCGAACCAAAGAGGGAGGGGAGGGCTGCTGAGATGCTAGCGGATGACGTGCCGAAGACTACCATTAACGCCGATGCTACAGCATCAATCAATTCACTTCAGATGCCCCCAGATTTTAGGGAGTAAAGAGCTGAAATGCCCCAAACCGCCAAAATCGGGCGCCAAAAGCAGGCCTAGAAGGGCCATGACACGAAGGACGCGAGCAGAAAGAGATGAACGGGAGCAGCAAAAGTGAGCTTCTTCAAGGCGCTGTTTCGAGTTGCGGTCTGAGACCCTGTTTAGGGGTCTTCCCACCTGTGTATTAACTTATGTCCCCCTCGGAGGGAGACGCCACAGCACGAACCTATGCCTCCATCGAGGCTAGCCCTTCCGCTTCCTTTACTTGAAAAGGCTAAACCCAAAAAAGAAGAAGAAGATCGATGCCGTCTTGTCATGAAACAAGGTTTCCGATTTGCACGAACTGCTGGCGAGGGACCCCCCCCCCTCTCCCGGCTCCAATGAGCCCCTGTCGCATCTAATAATCTAGTTGGCCCTATATGGGTGGGAGTTTCGGTCGGAATTCTCCCACCGTCCCGTCTGATCGAGCCAGCGCGACTCGCGATGATATAGGAAAATCTCGTGGCATGTCACATCGTCCGCTCGTATCTTCAGTAACAGTCTCAACTGTCGGACCGGAGAGATCGGCCGTGCGTACATACGCGGCCACTCGCTAATCAAATGGCTGCGAGAGTGAGACTAAGAGTGAGAGAGAGCGCGCAATCTAGAGTCTCCAGACTTTGGATAGTCCACCTCCATCCCGATAATCATGGGGAAACCGTAATTATTCGTACCCAGTTGCGAGTCAATCCCGACCACTTGATTTAACCATAACTCTGAGTTTCGAACCAAGCAGGACCCAGTGCCCTGGGTCCCTTACCTCCCCGAGTGTTCCGGCCTGGCGTTTCTGGGGAAATGATTGCAGCGGTTGTCTCCCCCGTCTCGTGCTGGCCGGCATCCCTGAAGACGGGACTTGCGATCATTGACTGTTCTCTTTCCAAGGACCTGAAGCGATATCTCTTTGCTTTGTGTCAACGTGAGAATAGGAAGCGGCCAATGGACTCCTCTGCAATGCCTCGCCCAATCACCCCTTACATCATCGCAACCTCGCGTATACTAGATCATCCCTTTTTCGTGAACTTGACCTGGGTACAAAGTAAGCAGCTATTCTCCGTGAATGGCAAAAAAAAGTCTGAACATTATAATACCAACGCCGCACCAGATGACACCCGTCTTCGCCAGTGATGCAATAATTTATTCGAGCCGCAAGAGGTTTCTACGAGGACCCCCGCTGCAGATCAGCCAAGTAACTTAGATACCAAATCTCGTCATCCAGCGGCCAACTTGTTCGAAACACGTTCGTTTGCCTGTCAAAACACGCTGCGACGTGTACTGCCCAACGCCCTCTTGTGAGTATGAGTATACATAGTAGGTTTATGGCTACTGCCAGTCATGGCACTATGGGAGGCCAAGTTTTGATCTGCAGTTTCGAGAAGCATCATCGAATCATGTCGCCAGAGCCATCGACGCGGCTCGCTGTGGCCTACATGGATCACTTACACCTAGGTGTAGGTACACCCGTGAGACGCGAGTATGTGGTTGACGATGTTCGCCGTTGGCAAGTATCACCGCCTCGCATGCCTGATCAACAGCATCAGAGGCATACAAGAGGCAGGCACCCCGAGGTTCAGCCAATTTCTACAAAATCACCATTTGGGACAGCTTAAAGTGTGTAGAAACTTATAATCATCACCTCTTCTCATTACATTACTGTGACATACTCGTATCTTGCAGGGTATCTGACATCCATGAAGGAACAAGGCAAGGAGGGCCATAAACCGCCTCTAGGCGGTTGGTCAATGTGAAAACAGAAACAAGAATGAAAGGCTGTAGACGCAACTCGAGTGGGCAGCCATAGTAGCGAGAAATCCGGGATCTGTCGATTGAGTCGATGAGGCGACAATATGCTGTGAAAATGAAAAGGCATGTGCTGCTGCGATCATAGTGTGGTTAAAAGGCATGCCGCTCGGAACGCTATGCCATTGGGTATAGTATCGTTGCGCCTGGCAATACTCCATTTGCAAGGAAGAAACAAGAAAAGTCTCGTGAATCATGACTGGTGTATGCGTCAAGGGGAAAAGATCAACCGAGTTGATGTTCATGAGTCGGATCGACTGCCCCGCCGTGCATCAAGCGCCTCAAGGTCTTCATACTCGATAAGTGGATGGCTTGCCTCGTCACGAGGATATCCAGGCGGGCTTGGAGGGACATCCTGATATACAGGCGGCGCCTCGTTATCCCAGCTCACGCCGAGGCCGGGGCATTCGGTCATGACGAGCGCAAAGTGCATGCGCAAGATTCGCCCGGTGCCCGTCTGCGCTGCCAAGTGCGTTTTGCCTTCGGGCGCATACTCTTTGGAGACAATCATTTCGACCAGGAGGGAATGCGTGACTTCGGTTCCGTCTTTGGTCTCGACGTCACAGGCGTACTGGAGATCGTGAGTGCGCGGCCTGCACTGGTTGATGTAATAATCAAACTCGAATTCGATGGTCCCGTCAGCCCCGGAATAGTCGGATTTCCAACCTTCCAATAGTTGCTTTTCGCCTAATATTCGCTTCTCCGTTCGGACAAGACCCTTTTTGGGATTCGCAAAGTCGCCATAACAGCAAACGCCCGTGGCCGGGGCCGTGGGCTCATGTCGTTTGCATGCTGGCGCGATTGTTTTAACTGTTTCCTCAAGTTTCCAGGTGACCTTCTTCAGCCGCCACAAGTCGACCGTCTTGACCTTGTCGTTGTGATTCATGAGTCCGTCAAGCTTTAGGGTTACTCGCTTGGGCCCGGTCGGGTGAATGACAGAGTCGTAATGGGCACTGGACTTGATGTTGGTAGGCGGAAAGATTCGGACAGAATGGTGCGGATAGAGGAGTTGGGGCAGGGAGCGCTTGACATGGAGAGTTCGTTCGAAGCTGATCGGAATGTGCGACGCGGTATCATCGCGGACAAGCGTGGCCTCGGCCTTGAAGTGATATGCAATGGATAAGACTGGCGTGTCCATGGTAGCGGGCAAATGGCCGTCCAGGAGGGTGGAAAAAGGGAAGAGGTGACGTCCACGACGCATTGCCGTCGGGTGCACCAGTAGGCGCCACGACTGGAGCTCTGTGACCTGATGCTGACAACTCTCGCAATTGCTCTGGAAGGGACGCCTCTGGATAACGTGTAGGCTGAGGGCGGCAACGAAGCTGTCGACTCGGACGCTTTCCTCCTTGATATCCATAAACATCTGACCCGAAACCAAGGCGCCGCTGCTATCTTCGGGTGTTCCGTGGAAGACTATTGGCGGGCTTTCGATGCTCCAGTCGAGAGTCAATGGAGTTGTGACAGGTGAAGTGGAAGTTTGGCCATTACTGCTACCACCGCCATGGTGATCCCGAGAACGAACAAATGGCAAAGACAGGCGGTGATGCTTCTTGAGTGCCTCGGCGAGGTTCTCAGACATTTTTGAGTATCCCACGTCGTCCGAATCCGATGTGTACGGGCTTGGCGTTATCGAGTTGTTGCGAGATGTGCGAGAGCTGCTGCTGCCGCTGTCGACGCTCTGGCCTTGCCTAGACTGCTGCCCTTCAGCAGTCTTCTTCTTCTTGTGGGTTTGGCCTCCCGAGGAGGTGCGGAGGAAGTTTGTGACGCGATGAGGCATGATGACGGGCGGAAGCTGATGCTACCGTTGCCGCCACGGTCAACTTGTCTCGTTTCGCTGTGTGGATGCGAAATCTGTTGATCGGTCCTTGTCGAGAGGTCGGTTCGGTAAATAGAAGGCCGCTCTCAATCTCTTAGGTTGAATTAACCTTTATCAACGCTTTCGCAGTAAGATAAGGGTCGATTTCCCAGCAGGCGAGCCAGCTTGGCGGCGGATGGCATCAAGGCCCGGGCGAAAAAGGAAGTGGGATGTCTCGGACCCTGATATGCAACTGCACGTGGTTATGCAGACTGTATCGTCTGGGCAGCGCAGCAGGTGTCGGCGTCGTCACGAATTGACCCAAGGAAAGAGTTGACAGGCCGTTGCGTGATCGCAAGACAATTGACGCTGCCAATGAAATGCTCTTGACCGCAAGGAAGATTAGGAGGTGATGGCGAAGATGGCGACGATGGCAGAATATGGAGACTCCTTGCCTAAGAGTGGGTTGGTCTGGAAAAAAAAAAAAGAGTTGGTCACTCCCCGGGAGTTGTTGGCAGTTGGCAGAGTGGGACGCGCTCTCTGGAGCGGCGCCGGACCCGCAGTTCCAGCAAACTCTGTGGCTTTGACGTGCTTGACTACAATCTCAGGAACAGCTGGCAATTGAGAGTTTAGTTGAAGGAGAATTCATCAAATAAATCAGGCAGTGGTCAGAGTCGGATTATATACTCGGCTCGTGATGCTCCGTAGAGATGCGTTTGCCGAGTAGATTGATGCACGGCTGTGAATCTGGAAAGCAAGTGACTCAAAAAGCACGTCTTGTTGCGGTACAGTACCAAAAGCGGAAGAAGTCACAGTGCGCAGTCGGTACGTTCCTCTGGATGGTGTCATCAAGAGACGGTCTGCCATGGCAAAGGGCGTGGTCCGTCCTCCGGTAGTGGCTCCACCAGCGCGCTACTGGAAGTTTCCTTGCTGGAAGTGACTCGACAACGTTTTCACGTCGCGCGTAGGCACTGATATCGTACTGTGCGCGACCCGCCGCCTAAAGGTGTGCAGTCGTACATAGGCGTCGGCGCACTGTGCATGTCATCAAGTCCAGGCCAAGTGTACCAGCTAGCGGCGGGAAGGCGCGCCAACTCGGTCTTTTGACCGTGTCTCGGCAGTCGGAACCGTCCAACCCGTTGAGCAACCTGCCGCAATTGCTTTACGGCGCCGGGCCGCCATCGGCTTTGATCCTGCCATGAGGCGTGAAGCGTCCGGCTTTACTCTGGACTGCGACTTCTTCTTGTAACGGAGCGTTGCAGCCGGCGGCTTGCGAGAGTCACTCGGACCGTACATGGTCAGTACAGTACAGTCGGTCGACCCTGGCCGCTGCGTACAGTGTGTCTCAGCTGACAAACACTATATCGGGAAAGCGGGAAAGTGTTTGAAATCGCGGCTTTAGCAGGGCTTCCTAGTTTAGAGCGACTCGGCACTCGCATTACACCCTGCTTCTCTGAAATTCTTTGTTCCATGAAGTGTATTTGCATTAATCGTCTCGTGAGAAGCTGCTCTGGTACAGCACTGGGGATGCGCCATTCGTTATAGTATTATAGATAATTTCTACAATGCCATCGGCGTATGCAGCGTTTTTGCGCTCCATTGCGGTAGCTCGGAACCTTGATGGGTTCCTCCGCCCACTTTCGAGTCTTTCGCTTCACTCATACGAAATACGTACCGATTCCGTAGCCGGATTGCCGACCTCGGGAGGGAAACCCTTTGCCGGCAATAAGACGGAGTATCTTACAGTAACGTATAGCACCTGTCTACGCACTTGCATGCTGCATCGATGGCGCCATGCCTTGGGGCCCCTGTGCGCACCTGCCAAACGGCACTGGCGATATCGGCCGCTATTTAGAGTCGCTTAACAACCGAGCTCTAAAATGGCCGCACATTCGGGCATGATGCGCGCCCTTCACACAGTGCGCGCATCCATAAGATGAGTGCTCGGCCCCCCATCGAATGGCATCTCTAAATTTAATGTCTTTCTTCGTGCGTGATCCAGGATACAGCATCTTAGGTACGTACGGAATCTGTAAGCTCCTAGAGCAGCATATGACGGTAAGAAAATGGTCGCCTTTGACCGCAATTAGAGACAGAGATTCGGTACTCTCTACACCTTGGCACCTGCCTCTGCCTTGTCTAGGCACATTGACCGGCGCCGGAGTGCAAGGCCCACCAACGCCGCTCCGGATGATGAGGGTTAGGGTTATACCGCCGACCGGACCGGCTCCTCCGTGAATCCATCCAGTAGACCGAAAGTGGCAATCGCCGGTTTCTATGAAGAACAATCTCACGGCCCCACATCAACCATGACATGTCTCCGGCAAGGCGCGCGCCTTGTCGACATCGCCGCACTGACAACTGAGTAACACATCAGCCTTTAACATAAGAATCATATCTCAAGTCTTCTGTTGGTCGTGAACAATAAGACCACCCACGTGACCAGAAACCAAGCTCACCTTGTTCGCCACCAGCACCAAGTAGCACCATCGAAGACATCGACTTACCATTACAACATGGATCACAATCAGAATTCAGATCCTGGCGAGAAATGCCTCTCAAAGCTGCTTCGCAACATGACGCCGAGTCTCTGCCCTTCGACTTTTGTCTTCGCCAAGGTTCAAGACGACGCTGCTCTTCCGCCGCTATCCGGAGTGCAAATGCTCTTCCGCGAATCTGAAGCCGTTACCGTCATCGTCACCCTCGATTACGCCAAGGCCCACAGCATGGACTACTTCTTCCCATGTAAGATGATCACTCTCAAAGTCACTTCGAGTCTTGAGGCAGTCGGGTTCATGGCAGTCATCGCCTCTCGTCTGGCCGCCCGCGGCATGGGCGTCAACCCAGTCAGCGGTTTCTATCACGATCACCTATTCGTCCCCATAGGCAGGGAGGGCGAGGCTATCGAGATACTCCACGCTTTGGCGGGCGAGCAAGGGGATGAAAGATGACATATTCGACGAGTATTCCCGTTCAGTTTCAAGTTGATACACTGGATAGGAGGATTGCATCAGGCGATAAGTTGACACGTCGAACTTGGATTCCACAATTATCCGACGGCACGTTGAGAAAGATTTATTATGGTATAAGCTTGCTGGCCAAGCTCAACCACAAATTGGAAAAGGTTATAGAGAACAACTCTTCGCGGAGGCCATTGTCAATCGTCCCGGGTGCGGACTGCGTGAGCTGTGATGGTTGACCTACCAGGCAGCTCTCGGTGGCCATGGCTTGGGTAGGTTTTTCCATACTGGCATATGCCAAGTTTCCTGGTGTAATCACTATGCAAACAATCATTTCGCGCATGAAGAGTCGAGATTGGATGATCGCAACGCGGTAGAGTTCCACCGTGCCGATCTTTGTCACACGAGCCCTCACCGGTAAGACATCATGATGCAAAGTCACAACATATTGAATGGACGCGTAGATTGTTTGCTTCATTCTGTGAACACGGCAGGATTGTCGGCTTTGTGCACGTCTTCCCCAGACATGCCGGCTGCGACTCGATGATCGCACGCCGACTTATGCACTCTACGACATGCCTCCAAGTGGCGTCAACAGACTGCATACATATAACGTAGGGCAGTCGTCTGTCATACTGAACTACGGTTCAGGAAGAAATCAAGACATGACAAGTGTCCTGGGCTTGCAGGAGCCAAGATGAAATTTCGTCAACACAGCTTGGCGGCTCTTAGCAAGAAGGAAACAGTTGCAGCGCAGTATCGAAAGGACAAAAAGGGTTCACTACTCCCTTGAACCTGATGTAGGCTGAGTGATGGCCATGAAGATCACTCACCGCTCACGTAGTCAAAGAGTCGTTGTGTGAACTGAAGAGAGTTCGGAGAAGAACGTGCAATTCAATCTAAAGGCGGCGTCAGCGGCGACATCGGGAAGGACTGTATCACATTCTCCTACATATAGGTGGCTGAACAGATTGGTTTCTACGCACTTCAGGTCATGCATAGTTGCCGCCCTACGCATACAAATAGGAAAATATCTCCCACGGCGCCCTTCCATCACGTTTCGTACCCTATCTCTATTCCGCCTTTGGCTCAGAGTCGAATATGTCTGTCACGACACAAACCTTGCCCAACGGCTCGCCGTCCGCTCAAGGTGTCGAGCGGCAAGTTCGAGCCATTATCGTCGGAGCCGGTATCACGGGGCTGACGGCTGCACACACATTTCATAAAGCAGGAATCGACTATGTCGTCCTTGAGAGGGAGCAGAGTAGCATGCCACGCGTTCGTGGCGCATTGACACTACCCCCCAGCGCCGTGAGGATATTCCAGCAGCTGGGCATCATGGACAGACTTTCGGCCATGAATCATGTCTGGTTGAAAGAACTCCGCATTTTTGGGGAGGCCGGTCTTGAGAAGGCCAAAGGCCAAGTCATGCTTAGTGGCGATGCCAGGTAAGCACGTCTGTATATTTCAACCTTGTTGGAGGCCGTGGACCAGGCTTCTCGATGCTTTCAACGCATATTGATTTCTTTACTCCAGCGATGGATGGAACGCCTGGTCCATCCACATTCTGAGAGAGGACCTTCATACAGTTCTCTACGACACCCTTCCCGATCCATCCAAGATCCTCTTTGGCAAGGAGGTCGTGGAGATTGAAGAGACTCAAGACAGCGTCCAGGTGCGGCTGTTAGACGGTTCCTCTGAAGTAGGAGACTTTGTCCTTGGAGCGGATGGCACCGGAGGTATTGTTCAACGCGTGGTACACCCGCCACTTCCCGGCGAAATAGATGGGAACGACGGTAACGGTACGAGCCCTGCCCTCACGGTCTCAACCGCACAAGTCAAGATCCTTGAAGTCGCTGACTCTAAACGTTACGGCCAGCGGGACGAAGCGAGTTCGTGGCGATTGTCGGCTACGCGTCCCCGTGTCAATCCCCCTCTAACACATTTTGGATGCACCATGACTATTCTAAACATACCATGATCTCGGTGATTCGATCGCCAAAGTGCACCACATTCCTCGTCGTAACGAAGTCGGAGAATCATGGTTGGCGTCATAGGTGTTTCGATCATCCTCAAGAAGACATGAATCGACTGGCGGCGAGTCTCGAAAACTTTCCCTTGTGCGATCGGACCATTTCGTTTGGAGACATTTGGAGGGCAAAAGTCGACGCTCAGCTCACCGACCTGAGAGGGCGCAACTCGGCCACATGGCATCGGGGTAGATGCGTACTTACGGGTGATTCTGCTTACGAGGTATGGCTTCCTAGTCTCTTCTGTCCCCTTTTCCGGAAGATACGGTCAGAGCTGAACCTCCACCTCACACAAACAGGTCATGCCAACGTGCGGCTACGGAAGCGGTATAGGTATCGAGGGCGTCATCGTGCTCGCGAACCTCATTCAAGAAGCCACCGCCGACGACAGGCAACAAGAAAGGCTCTCTACGTCCGACTGGGACAGCCTTTTCAGCCGCTATCAAGTAGTCCACAGACCTCGCGCCCAGACCTTTCTGCAATTTTCGTCATTTCTGCTCCACAGTCTCACGGCGAGTAGGCTTGAAAACTCAATGTTCCTGGGCTTAGGAAAGATCCAGCAATTGGTCAATCACACTCTCATGCAGTGGCTGACAGACTTCGTCTTTCGGGCCCCGACGTTGAACTGCGTGGCTATCCCTGCCGAGCTTCCTATGCCTACAATGTATGACACGAGCAGCCCTTCCACAGGCTCCCGTGGCGAGTCAAAGGTCAAAGATCTGGCAAGGGTGAACAACAGGTACTGGCTGGGATTCCCAGTCTCCTTCGGGTATTTCATCATCAGGAAATGCATTCTCGCGGTGATATTTCCCCTGTTTATCTGGAATGCATCTAAACACCAAGGAGAATGATATCTTCGACTCCGGGTCGTAACATGTCATACTCATTTCGTTGCACGTGAAGCGTGGACTATCCCGTACAGGGCTGAATTAGTCTACATATGCCTCCAATGCACTCTTACGTCGCGTCCTTGCTTTTGATCTTTTTCCGAGTAACTCTGACAGGCACTTGGTGTATGCAGTTTTATACAAGTGATTGCACTTGGTTCGATCCCTGGTAGCCTTGCAAGACTCCCCCCATGTAATGACAAGCCGGGTCAATCATTTTCAAATTACCTTGATTCCCAAGTTATAACTTATTGGGCAAGTCCTAGTACGAAAGTATCTCTTTTTTCTTGGTTTTGTACCGTCATGAGCGGGCAGTACCTATGCACTACATCCAAGACTACGCGATTCCACTTGACGCGAAAACGGGGCCCGGCTCTTGACTCAAGAACTAACCAAGGTCTCGATTTGGATTCTTTCGCCTAGAAACCTGATTACAAGCAGCTATGTTCCTTTGACACGACTGGAGAGGCCTTTGTCAAGTGCAAATCGCAAACGATGAGACGTCAGGGCCAACAAAGGGCTCCCTATATGTGCTCCATTTGACTGATCACCGTCACATAAAATCAAGGGAAGCAAGGAGTGGACGACTACATTGAATGCGAGCCTCAAAATCTAGGACTATCACAAATGCTGAAATGCAGTCAAGGCTGCTTCTGCTGATTCGCGCCCGGGTTTCGCTTGGATATCTCCTTCTCCACGAGTCCGACTGTTACGCTGATCAAGTCGTTGACGGTATAGCAGCGAAGAACGGCGTAAACGCTGAGCTCGACCCCAAAGGTCTTGCCCCATTTCTCGTGAACTTCGACGGCGACAAGAGAGTCTAGACCCATTTTGCGTAGGTCGTCCCGATTCGTCATCTCCTCCGTAGGAATCATGAAAAGAAACGATAACTGCTTCTTGACTTCTGCTGACACGAGATCTAGCACAGTGTCCTTGGTAGTGTTGGCATCCATGTCTGGGAGCGAACTTCCTTGATTTGGCCCAGGAACACAGACGTCGAGATGCTTCCTTTCGGACATGATTCGGGCAAACATGAGGGCCAGGCGAGAGTCACGTCGCATTTGGGGGGGCATCTCGCTCTGCGCCTTCATTCTTAAGCCGGCGGCGAGGTTACTTGGGCTAAAGACGACGCCTGGCGTGCCGGGTAAGGTGCGTGTGCCTCTGGGTTCCGAGTTTCTCAAGGACTTCTCCACAAGATCAACCAATTCCTTTTCGTCGTGGAACACGTGTCCCATTCGTCCCTCAAATTGGAGTATGTGTGTCTCCTTCAGCATGTGACCTACGCCGGTGACCGGGCCTAGACAGATTGAAGAGCAAGGGAGACCGAGCGTTTGACGGTATAGGGTGAAGGACTCTAGGAATGAATTAGCGGACACGTAGTTCGCTTGATGACTTCTCCCATAGAGGCTGCTCGTGGAGCTCGTCAAGAGAAAGAAGTCGAGCTCCGACTGGGCAAGTGCTTGATGTAGATTCCACGCTCCAATGACCTTTGGCCCGACGGTCTCCTGCCAATTTGAAAAGCTCATGCCGTCAAGGGGACCATCCTAGGTCTAGTTAGCGTGACGAGCATCACTTCTCGCCATGATGGTCAACATACCTTTAGAACCATTGCCAAGTGAATAACGCCGGCTACTGGGATGCCGGCGGCAACGACTGCCCTTTCCACGTCCGTCGGCTCAGTCACGCTTCCGGCAACAGCAATGGCATGGCACCCCTGCGCTTCAAGTTCTTGAAGAAACTCATTATCCTCATCTAACTTGCCTGCCGAGCGAGAGAGGAATGTAATGCTTCTCGCGCCACGCTCCACCATCCAAGATGCGATTGCACGGCCTATTCCTCTCAAACCGCCGGTTAAGAGATAGTTCCGGTCTTCGCGAAGAGTGAATTCAGCTTGCACGGTGTACTCGGCGATTTTCTGTGCCTCGGAAATGTCTGGTATCCGTATGACATTTCTTCCAATGTGTTGTCCGCTGGTCATGTGGCGGTATGCCGCAGCAATCTCGTCCGCATTGAACATTCGACAACTCTTGATGGGCTGAATGCGACCTTCTCGGTAGTATTGGAAGACACGAGACACCCACCTGCATATTTCGTCAGCGCCAGCAACAATGACCAATGGATCCTCAGTTCTAGTGGACCTATACTCACGACTGTACTAAGTCTGGCTTGTCTTCCATAAAGGCAAATAAGTCAATATAATGAAAAGCCCTGTTCTCGAGGAACGGCCGAAGCGCCAAGCGTCCATGACGAGCAATGTCTAGCTTGCCCAGCTCCACCATGATGCCGTAGGGAGCTACGCATTCCCACGAGGCGTGAAACAGATCGCCACCCAGGGAGTTGAGAATAAGATCAACCCCTCGGCCACGTGTAGCCCGCAAGAGCTTACGCGAGAAGGAAGTAGTGCGGGACGAGAATATATGCTCGCGTGGAATACTGTACGTGTCAACCAAGTAGTTGACCTTTTCTTCATTGGAGACCGTGGCATATATCTAGACGAACATTTGTGTCAGCAAACCCGGGGACCGAACTAAACAGCTTATCAGCTTCCTCTGTGTTGATCTACTCGCCTCAGCTCCAATGTTTTTGCAGAATTGTATGGCCATGAGTCCGGTAGCACCACACGCCGAGTGGATCAAAACGCTCTGTTGGGTGATTCCAATATTGTCAGCTGAGAATGACGACAATCGAGGCTTGCTACAGAAGCAGATGACATCCCTACCTGACCGCCGGAAAGTCTGCCGGCATCTTCCAGGGCAAGCGTCGCTGTGAGCGCAGGTACCATGAAAGCACTGGCGTCTTCGAAGCTCATTTCGTCCGGTAAAGAAAACACCGCGGCCTCTGGAACGATGTATCGTGTCGCCAGCGCGCCGGGCCAGAAGCTTGACACACGGTCGCCAGGCTTGACCCGAGTAACCGCTGATCCAATGCTTTTAACAAACCCGACACCCTCCAGGCCCATGTGACCGGGACTTGCGTCCTTGATCATTCCGGTAGCCGTAGCTATGTCCTGCAATTGCGAGGGGAATCGTCAGCCTTGACCAGATGCCGGGCGTGAGGTTATAAAGGTCATACATACCTTGAAGTTGATCGGTTGGTACTTCATTTCTACCTCTACCTCATTGGATCGAGGCGCTTGGTCATCGAATCGGGCCCATCTGATTGAGTCAAGCATCCCTATCTGACCTGTAATTGCACGATATCCCTTGTTCGAGATATCGCTGCCCGCCATGTTTTCCACTGATTCAGCGATCTCGGTGTAACGACTGATCAAGATTTCGTTGTTGTAGAAGGCATACTCCCAATCTACTGAGCTCTCGTTAAATATTTCGCGATTTAATAACTTCTGCAACAAAGTCAACGAAGCTGCCACAGCTTCGTTTCCGAAGTTGTGTAGCTCAAGCGAGGATATATCGAGCGCCCACTCATTCCGCAGGACGCGTAAGAAGCCCGTCGTCATGCCAAACCGCGGGTCGTCACAGCGTATTTGAGCTGATCTGGTGAGCCACAGCATGCTCGACTGATAGTGCTTCAGAGTCGAGGTGAGAGACTTGTAATCGAGCTCGGTCATGTCGTACAAAAAAGGCCCCTCCAGATCTACGGTGAAGACCGCAAATAGGCTCTGGCCTGCATTTTGGTCAATACAACCGACTCGATTCCAGTAAACTTCGCACCCATCCTGCTTCAAGCGGATACTCAAAGCCTGCGCGAATGGGTGCTTCTCTTTGTTGTAGATCAGTACGATGTGTTTTGGATGCTTGGCAGGACCCTGCCCCAGGGCCGTAGAGACCATGATGGCCGAGGGACCCAGTCCCTCCTCGTGTTCATGAACAGTAACGTCAAGTCCGGAAAATCCGGCGGCTTGGAGTTCCGCATTCCAGCGCTCGGGATGAACAAAGGGGCCGGACGAAGAATAGCATCCGAAATTGAAAGACCACCAATCGGGAAGTAAACCCTAAAGTGAGCGCAGATACGGGCGTCAGTATTGATTTCGACAAGGCGTCGCGCTTCAAGTGCAAGGATCCCTTGGGCTCATTCATACTCACCAAGAGGATTGTGTAAAACCGCCAGTGGACGGCTGAGGCATCGATAATTAGCACGCTGAACCCGGCCAGAGGCAATCCCTCCATAGCGACTTACGAGGTGCTAATTCATGCAGGTATAACCGTCCTCCAGGTCTCAGAAGCTGGCGTACGGTCTGTAGAACATTGTTTATTGATGGCGTTAGGTGTAGGACCTGTCGAACAACGAGGTTAACCAAGCAAGACCCTCTTAGTCAGGAACACGAGATCAAAAGACTTACATTGCTTGCAATGACAAGATCGTAACTTCCGAGCTCTAGATTTTGCTCAGCCGGGTCTTTGTTGATATCAAAACGCTGATATTGGAGTCCGCTGTAGTCTTTGAAGTTGTCCTTGGCTTTCGATAAGAAACCGGAAGAAATATCTGTAAACATATAATGTGAGAATAGCTGCATCCCGTCGCCAGTCGTCAAACCCGAAAGTGCCGTTCTTGTCATTGCTCCGATTCCTGCCCCAAGTTCCAGCACTCTCATCTCGGGCTTCGTATGGCCAAGGAGAGAGAAAAATCCTGACTGGTTGTAATTTGCTTGACTGCCGTGGTACCACGTGTCAAGGATCTCTCCGCTTTTCAAGAACTGCAAAGGGTCCGACTTTCCGTTCCATATGTCTTGAAACACACCATATTCGAATAGTTCTTCAAGAGTGTCGGCAGATCGCCTGCCTAGGTCATTATTCGACAACTTCATGGACTCGAATACAGCCTGCCACACCGGTTTGAGTTCCAACATTTGCATGGCCGCCCATTGTTGTGCCTCGGGAACCAACAGGCTCCACTTGCCATCTAACATCTCTTGCTTCTGGTTCTGTGCCCATTCGAGGTACTTCATCAGGTGCGCCAAGGCGGGAGGGGATCGCGGCAACTCCAAGCATAACCGTAAAACGCTGAGAGCAGTCAGTTTCTGAGCCATAGTCCACCCCTGACTCTTGTTCTCAGTGCCTTGTATCAGCTTTCCCAAGTCCGTCAGGTCGACATCTTGGAACCATTTGAGGGAGACCACAGGGTTCGCCGACACAGGCCTGCTCCTCGACATCGGATTGAAAGACACGCCGTTCATCTCCATCATGGTTTCATTTGATTCGGAATAACCTATGACGTCGCCTTTGGTCTCGTCCACAGAAAAGAGACTTGCGTTTGCTTGGATCATAAGACTGGTTATGCCGGGCTTGACGCTTAGATATTGTAGGGAAACAGGTAGCCAGAGACCATCCAAATGCCTACTGACGCCCTTGAGTGCTGCTATGACGACGGTCTGAATGCACGCATCCAATTGAGTTGGATGAAGTGGGTACCGTATCCTATCAGCTCGCGATTGCGACGGTAGTTCGGCTGAAGCTATCATTTCGTTGGGGTCGGCTGTAATGTTGTACAGTTTTTGTAACTCCGGTCCCGTGGTCAGTCCCAGTTTCTTCAGGCGCTCGACCCATTGTTCATGGTTCACTCGGCGACGATTGTGTTTGAAAGTCTGCCCAAAGTCCTCAACTTCATGGTCTGCTTTGCCTTGGGCAACACAGTTTAAAGTCCAGGTTGACCCAACCCTAGACATGATGGAAATATCAAACCAGATTGACACTGCGCCGTCTCGTAGTTTATGAGGTTGTATGGTTGTCATCAACTCGAAGTCTTCGTTGTCCGGAACATTCAATGGAGCCTCGACGTGAAGATTTCGAAGAGTGTATGCCTCACAGTCCTGAGCCTGCATGACAGCCTGGCCCGCCATGGCTATGTAGCCAGCCATAGGCATGAGAGCCTCGTTTGTGACCTTGTGGCTTTCGAGCCAGGGCAAGTCGGAACACCTGAGCACGTTTCTCCAAGAAATCTGCAGATCGTTGCTCTCGACGCATGCAGATCCGAGCACCTCGTGGTGCGGATACCTTCGTTGCCCGAAGGCCTGATCGAGTCGATTTGTGCTGTAGAGCTCAACGGTGTAATCCCAAGGATATCCCGGGATGTCTGTCAAAATATTGGCTTTCGGGTTGAGAGTGGAGAAGTCGACAGGACATCCCTGAGTGTAAATTCGACCAATTGCTTTGAGTAAATCGACGAAGCAGTCGCCTTGTCGATGCAACGTTGGCACATAGGCAGCACTCTCATCTTTTCGATCGCGAATCAGCCGTTTGAGGTGACCGCCGAGGGCTTTGTGCGACCCAATTTCGACGAGAAGCGTTCTGTCTTTGTGGTCGTCAAGCATTGCCTGCACTGCCTGATGGAATAGAACTGGAGACTCCAGGTTGTTGCGCCAGTATTCCGGACCGAACGAGTGGTCTTCTCTAATGCGCTGACCTGTGGCTGAGGAGTAGAACTCAACCAGTCTGTCTGGGGAAGAGGTTGGTCCGATAGAAGCGCAAAGTCGCTCATACTCTGACCCGACCTCGATCATATGATCTAGAAGTGACGGAATTGTTTAGCAAGAGATGATAGGGCGCGGTTTCCTCACTAGACTTACGACTGTGATAGGCTCTATTAACAGACAATCTTCTGACAAATACCGACGGATGCCTGTAAGAAACTGACGCTATAGTATCATGCACGGCCTTGGCGTCCCCTGAGATGACGATGCTGTCGGGGCTATTCTCGCATGCGATAACGGCACCATCACTTAGCAATGGTATCACGTGGTCCTTGCCCAGGCTGATGGCTGCCATGGCGCCCTCAGAGGTCCCTGCTTGTACCGCTTTTCCCCTATAGTAGGCACACGAGACGGCTTGTGCCATTGTCAACGCTCCAGCTGCATAAGCGGCGGCGATCTCTCCGCTTGAGTGGCCCACGACAGCGTTCGGAGTGAGGCCCCAACGGGAGAGGAGGTTGACGAGACCAATTTGCAAGACCGTGCAAAGGGGTTGAACGATCTCTGCGTGGTTGAGTAGATCCTCATCTTCTCTACAGGCAAGTAGGCCTTTTCGTCAATGTTAATACGCCCGAGATGCTCGATTAATGTCTATAAGACGGATGCGGGAAGTTCACCTTCGAAGGACCACGATGGGGAGTCTGCTAGGCTTTGAAGAGTCTCGTCCATGGATCGAACATCTTGCAGGAAGGAAGTCGAATTATGGACGAGCTCTTTCCCCATCCCGAACCAGTGGGCCCCTTGACCCGTAAAGATGAAGGTCATGTGAGGCCTGGAATCAAATGCTATCGGGGATCCTGCGGTCTCTATTATCTCTCCACTGTTCTGGGCTATGAAGAATGTCCTGAATGTTAGGTGGTCTCGCCTACTGCCCAGGGTGTAAGCGAGGTCATCGACCGAATTTTGATGGCATTTTAAATAGTCCATCACTGCTTCCAGCCGCCTCTGGAGTGCCTTTTTGTTATGAGCGGACACTGGAATGAGTCTGTTTCTGATGCCCTCTGGCTCAGAGTATTCATGTGTCTTCCGGAAACTGTTCAGGAAGTGCTCTTGGGCGAAATGGTGCGAGTCGTCAGTCAGGTTTGGTTGCCCCTGAGCAGGTGCTATGGCTGGGGCCGAATCAACGATAACCTGTCTCGAAACTTAGCATGATTTCTCAAAATTGTTCGAAAGAAGCGGCATATGTCACACACATGTGCATTGTCACCCCCAAATCCAGTACCATTCACGCTCACGCGGGCACAACGGTTCTCGGGCCAAGGTGTCAGCTCCAAGGGTACCTGTAGCCGACCGGATTTGAAAGGAACTAGAAGCGACAGTCAGCCGGCTCGATCCTGTCCTTTTGGGCCTCGGCCATGATTAGGGAACGTTACTTTCTGGGTTTGGCGTGCGGAAATGAATGTTGGGGGGGATGGCTTGATGCTCCAACGACAGCACGGCTTTGATGATGCCAGTCAAGCCAGACGCGCCCTCAGAGTGTCCCAGGTTTGGTTTATGCTACAACCGTGTCAATAACCCGAGCGAGAGAGGAGAACAAGTTTGAGGTCCATACCGACGCGATGAACACGCCACGTTCACCAAAGACATTTGCAATCGCAGTCGTCTCCTCCCGGTCACCGACTTGAGTCCCGGTTCCGTGGCATTCAACGAAGGCGGTTCGACCGACGTCTGTAATTCCAGCCATCGCGTATGCCTTTCTTATTACAGCTTCCTGGGCCTCTGCGCTCGGAGAGAACATGCCAGGAGTCTTACCGTTCGAGTTGACTGCCACGGACCGGATGACGCCCCGAATTGGATCGCCGTCGTCGATGGCATTTTGAAGAGGCTTAACAAGAATGGCGGTTACAGCCTCGGCGCGACAAAAGCCGTTAGCTTCAGCGTCAAAGGTTTTGCAAACGCCTTCAGGCGAAAGTAAATTATCATGAGACATTCTCATTGACTGGGATGGATGCATGATTAGGCTGGCACCGGCAACAATGGCTGCACCGCATCTGCCCTGCTGCAGCGCTTGACAGGCAACATCGAGACTGAAAAGACTCGAGGAGCATGCGGTTCGAACGGTAAGGCTTTGAGGTGACATTACGATTTAGCGCCAAGCAGTAATAGGGCTTGAGAGCGTCAAGCGGTGAATGCCCCCCACGTACCTTGGGCCTCGAAGGTTGTACGTGTACGAGATCCTGCTGGAGAGCGCACAATCAAGCGAACCGGATGCATTGTTCCATTCCCAAGTCTGCATATCGGACATCAACTGAGTGTTCCAGTCATCGCCGTAACTTCCCACGTAGCAGCCAATGTCGGCCCCTTGCCAATTCACTTGTCCGGCATTTTCCATGCACTCCCAAACCACTTGAAGCAAGAGACGCTGCTGAGGGTCCATAGCTGAGGCTTCATCTCGAGGGACGCGGAAGAAAGAAGAGTCGAAGCTTTTCAAATTCTCATCCAGGAAGTGTCCGTATTCCGAGGAGATCACCCCTTTCCGAGTCCCGTTTTCGCGAAAAGCATCAACATTGAATCGATCTCGAGGAACCCGACAGCGCGTGCTCCCCTTTTCTGCTAGCAGATCCCAGAGACCTTCGGTTGTTGATATTCCGCCTGGGAGGCGAAGACCAATGCCAATGATGGCAAGAGGCGAGAAAGTGCTCGACCCAGTTGACATTTCGAGGGGGTCCGCAGAACTGGAAATTTGCAGCAATTTTTTTTAGTTATCTTTTTTTTGTCGCAAAGCTTGAGATTATTTTTCAAAGGCAACGTGAAATCAAATATTTGAGTAGAACCGATTTCGCCAATTATGAACCAACTAGTAAATTTGTTGACTTCCGGAGAGGCCTGATGGTCGCTTTATGGTTCTTTGTCTTTCTTGCATGATTCGTGGGTTGTGCGTTCCGTCAAGTTATATATCCGGCGAGGGTCACAACGGTTGAGAGTCAATTAGATCTCCTGAGCGAACCTTCAGCTAGAGTGTGACAGGAATGGCCTTACAGTACCGGCTCGTGCGATGAGTGGACCAGCGAGGGGTGTCAATGCAGTTGAGGCATCCGTCAACTCATCGGCAGCTTCTTTCTGCTGTGGTCCTGTATCAGATAGAACCACACTCAAGACTTGTGAACATCTCGAAGCTGAGTACATGGCGCGGCAGGTGAAGTACGACCCGAATGTCGTGCAACTGGCGGAACTCCGCAGGACGACATATCTGCGGTAAGAGGCCGTGCCCGACTTCCCGCTCGGCCTTCTCCCGCGACTGCAGTCGATCGTCAGCAAGTAACTCTAGCACGATTTATGTTAGATTAAACAAGCTAAGCAGTGGGAGCTATGCGTCTTCTGAGCGGGTTACGGCGGCTCTCTCCACAGCGCACCTGCAACCATCGCTCGAATCAGTGACGACTTCTGACCTGCGGCTATACATCTTCTCTGTGGTGATTTACGAAGGGAAGATGCCTCGTTGGGGTGCCGCAATTGTGAAGGGCTTTCCATTGTTCTTCGTGCGACGGTAGTCACTTTGACTTCGCGAGTCTGTCAGAGCGTGCGACCATCGACCATGATCTTGCCGCATAACCTTGAATAGATCCATGGAGTTTTCTTGACATGATCCTCCCGAGCTCAATGCATGTCGCTATCAACCTGGTGCTCTGTAGATGCTGTGCGATGAAGATTTGCCATTGGCGACTTTATCTAATACGGCTCGTCTGAGTTGCCATTTTCATCGAAAACTCCCCCCAAATGGAAAACAGCTTGATCACCGCCCAACGTGAATGTTCTGTTGTACGCTCACGGTACTTGAATGGTTGACTAGTCGAACCTCGTGTGCCAAGTTCGATCGCGTTGAGTAGCCAGCTAGAGCTCGAGCGTACCTTGAACAGACTCATGCTCTGAATAGCAGGAGCTCTGAAGCAAGCCTGTGTGACATCAGCCAACTCTTGTATTTCTCAACGGGCATTTCTGTCAACGCCTGGGATCGCGATGAGAACTCGACTTGGAGACTCAGTCCTTAATTCCTGCACGGCGACCCACGTAGGACCAAAACACCGCATGGTTTTCGGCCGAAGGGTGAGAACGTGTTCGCAGGGTGCCGAGGCCAAGGCCGGCGGGGCCTTGATGGTGAACAGGAACGACAGGAAGATACATGTACCATGACAGTAATGTAGATGCCTGCTCACCATTCTCAGCTAATGGAAGCCTTGTTGGACATGCTATTGGGGCGTCAAGCTCTTTTCAGGGGCGCCGCTTTGCCTCTGCAGTGTTTTCCATCTGCCATGAATGATACATACTGCATTGCTTCTTTTCCAGGTATGCCGGTCAAGCGTGGATAGTAACGGTCAAGAGTCGCAATTTGGCGAATGAATGGTATTGGTGGTATGGTACAGCATGCGCATTTGATAGACCACGTCGCTCTTCAAACGGCCAAGTCCAAAGGCACTTGGATAGTTGGCCTGTGAGGGCAGACGACCCTACCAGGCTTGACCGATGGTCACGACCATTTGCCGTTGCTCGACAGTCCCTGACCAAGATCTCCCTTCAGGCTGTGGGACCTTGCTCGAAATTTGCGCCACGATTGTGGAATATGCACGGGCGCATCCAAAGCCACATTCAATTCGTTGCAGAGGCTGAATGTATCCCATGACGCCGGATGGCGTCGCAGGTGCGATGCTCGGTCGCGCCTGTGACGGAGTGAAAGAAGTCATCGCGGCCGCCATTGCAGCGTTTAGAACCTCCGGTACAGGGCACAGCAGACGTTGCCAAGGACCAGCACATCTAAGAACCTACCTCTCTTTGAACAGCGAAACGAGATCATTGGCCCCTTTATCCGGCATGCCGATCGTCCCGTAGTGGCTCATGAAGCCAGGAAAGTCTCCCGATGAAGTCCTCACAAAGGTTGACCATGCTGCCGCTTCCACCACGCGCTCCAACGTCGACGTATCGCCGGATTGGGGGATTGTCGTCATGGAAATTATCTGCGTCGGCATCGTTGATGCTTAGACCGCCTCTCTTATGAAACCGTCCTGGACTGTATCACGCGCCGCCTTGGCCACAGATAATGCTGCAGGCCACGATTGCAAAAGCCACGCCGAGGGACTTCAAGTTGCTCCACATGCAATCGGCGACCGCGCGGTTCGTGTCGCCATTGATGGGTCGTAACAGAAAACGGACGGGGCTTGAAGACCGTCATTGAGGACCTCGAGTTAGCCTGGGCGTCAGTCGCTGAGCGACCGGTAAAGCTGGGTATCACCGCTTCGACCCAGCCTGTCCAATCCGAACGGTGCCGTCTATGCTTGGCCTGTGGCCAACGCCCCTTGACCTTCATCAGTGTGATCATGCCTACATACGTTTATCGCGAGTTTGGCAATGGCGGGACGACGCTCACGCTCCAATGGCTTCTCACGATCCCAGTCGAATCTCTACGTTGCCGCCACGAGAGAGTCGTCCCGTGCGCCATAGCTGGTTGAAACCCATAACTCAGTGTCGATCCTGAACTTGTGGCAGGTCATCGCTCGCGCTGAGACCGCACATGGCTCAGCATACGCCTCATTTGCCAATGAATGAACAGGAAGCTTGTGGCCGGGGCTCAAGCCGGATTTCGTCATTTGTCGGGTTGGTCTGAGGCCAGACAACCTGATTCATGGTCGTGTCCTGAAGACTTGGACTTAGGGTCGGGAAGTCTTGTAGACGCCGGCTGCGACACATATCGATATACGCCACAATCGCCATTCGGGCCTCAAGAGTTTGATTCAAGAAATCCACGGCTTGTGAGACAGACGCGCATTCATTGACGAGTCGATCCGTCGATTTGCTGCTAGTATGGTGTCCTCATCTTCAAAGGC
Organism: Hirsutella thompsonii MTCC6686; assembly: GCA_000472125.2. NCBI lineage: Eukaryota > Fungi > Ascomycota > Sordariomycetes > Hypocreales > Ophiocordycipitaceae > Hirsutella > Hirsutella thompsonii. Next base: position 110,327 of record APKU01000108.1, read on the forward strand.
GTGAGGTGCGAGAAGCCCCAGTTTGCGTTAGTCCGGAACAATGCTTGGCCGCTCCGCCCTCTTTTCCTCCACCAACCTTCGGGGTCTTGTGGTTTGCCTGCAATAGCATCCTCATTGTCACCGACGTCGTTGTCACAGCAATTCTCCGCCATCACACGTCGCAGAGCAAGAGTAGTTCTGTTTCGGTTCTATTCTGGCCACCCGACGCCATCTATCCCTCCCTTATACTACGCCCAACTCGCACAGCCCGTCATGACTGGACGTGGCGGAGGCGGCGGTCGCCGCGTCTTACTACCGCCAATGTAGGCTTGCACAGCTCCGCTGGTCTCATGGACGAGAAGATTACTGACCCTTGTCAGCAATATGATTTTCAAGCTCTTGCAAACTGTAGGTTTCGAACTCCAAGCGCAATTATTTGACCCCCTCTCGAATCCCTTCTCCCATGTCCTTTCCGAAGCAACTCTGGCGGCGATCAAAAAATGGCGGACCGCTTAAGGCGGGACCACCGCCAACACAGCGTCGTCGTTCTCCAGGGCGTTGTTGTAGCATTGTCTGGGAATCGCGACCCTCATGGATTTACTTCATGCATCATAAGGACCTGATGCTCGGATGTGACGGCGATGAGCTTGGCACGTGCGACCGCCGAGCCTCGGTGTGGACAGGCAGACACAAAAGTATGCAGAGCTGAAATCACTCGTGGCTAATGCGACATAGAACGCGACCGTTTGCGTATGGCTCTACGAGCAGCTTTCTATACGGATTGAGGGGAAGATCCGAGTAAGGCATCAGAGGGCATTCGTTTCTAGATACAAGGCTCACATTATGCGCAGGGATTTGATGAGTTTATGAACCTAGTTATCGATGATGCGGTAGAGGTCCAGCAGCTTGGAAAAAACGCAAGGGAAGATCAAGCGCCTCTGCGGAGACCTCTTGGTAAGAGAAAAGCTGTCAATACGCGCGACGAGTGCATAAGCTAACAGTCAGTTGAAGGTCAAATATTGCTCAAGGGCGACAACGTGTCACTGATTCAGAATCTCTCGGCGTAAACGAAAAAACCAGACTGGTAGACACAACTCTAGTCGAACACGAAGTCTATAACGAAAGCCGAGCTAATACTGCTACCGCGGCAGGTGCTGGGTCAAGCAGACTTCCGGGGGAGGATGGGCACTTGAGGCGCTCTCGTGTCCTTTCAGGTGAATTCGGTTGGCTACCGCCAGGCATCGCCATGAAGCACGCTGCCGAGTCGCCAACCACAGAAGACAACGCGGGGATTTGCCACGCTGGAACGATGGACTCAATCGGTCAGGCTGGATTGCAGGAATTCCAACGCGTCAATGGCCTTTGTGTGAGAAATACGAAAACGAATATAACCAACGTGCGCCGCACGACATGACAGGTTTTCCCACAACTGAATGACCAAAGACACTAAAAGTGAATGCAATCCTGGGGATACGGGCCTCGATAACAAATATTTGAACGGATCACAAGGCAAGCTGCGTCTTGTGTGGCGACGTCAGGACATTGTGCTTGGCGGGCGGCATTATGCTCGACGTGCACGTGAAAGCCTCGAATGCGAGCAACGTACTATCGCAGAGGAAGCTGCTTATAGGCAGTTCTGGAGCTTGGCTAAATCGGTGAATCGAGGAAAGAGTCGTGATTGGTCGCGCGCAAAGCTTTGCCTGCATTTCCAACGACACTGTCGGGCTATCGAGGTACCAAAATTACGCCAGTTACAAGCCGATAGATGCAGAGAAGCCGCTATCGCGAGTCGCACTCAAAACATCGTAATGAAAGATTCTGATACGTCGACGAAAGTGCTCGGTGTGCCAGCGCAATGATTCGACACTGGGATCTCAAATTAAGCAACGACACGGCAGGGAAAGCATCCAGACTTGGGATATTGGGCAATCGGGTTGATGGGGCAATCGATAAGCATCGAGTTTGCAAGGTATTCTTGTCAATGGCGCCATGGACGACGCCTTCAATATCATGGCAAAACCTGCTACCTGACTTTACACGGTGACTTGCGTATGTTGAACTCTGTAGAAGAGCGGTCCAGTGTACTCAATGCAAAATGATGAGGCGACGCCTGGTATTGAGGACATCCCCTCGGTTAAGTTATAAACTGGGATTGTTTTCATAGTCACGGCAGCGTAAAAGGGAGAATTTCGCGTCCTTCCCTGGGCCATTTATGTTGAAAGACAGCCACTACTGATTTGTACCTATGAGAAGAGCTGATTCTCTGAGAACCTTTGTATCGAACGTACAAGACCGCTTGTTCAATGATGGATGATCTGGTGTTTCGTGAGTATGACTTGGCTGAGTTGATGCTTTAGAGCCAGATGATGACTCAGCCGCAACGTCGACCACCATCTTACAGTGGCATGAGTCGGACTAACCATCTTCCGTCTTGCGCTCGATTTATCCGACGTCCATCTTTTTTTTCTTTCCCCCAAGCTAATGAGCGTCGCAGTATCGGGATTGCGCCGCATCATGTGAAGATATCGAGCGGGTCGCCCAAATCTCCAAGATGCGGCCGCTGACGGAACAAGAGACGGAGACTGTCTTCAGAAAACTCACAAACTACACGGGACCTGCACTCAAGGACCTCTTTGCGCCTCTGGATTCCTCGGCGAACCCCGACCACCACGTTCTGCGTCTCTCCAACAACCGCGTCTACTATGTCCGCCTCTCCATCGCAAATCTAGCAACTTCTGTCGCCCGCGACAAGCTGCTATCTTGCGGAATCTGCTTGGGTATCTTTACTCTCATCAGTCTTTAGCGAGAAATTAAGCTGACTCCTTTCCAGGTCGCTTCACCAAGTCCGGCAAGTTCCACGTCCACATCACGGCCCTGCCCGTGCTGGCGCCCATTGCGCGCTACAAGATCTGGCTGCGACCCAACGGCGTGATGCCTTTTCTCTACGGCGGAAACATTGTCAAGGCGCACGTGGGCCGCTGGTCACAAGACTGCCCGGAGCACCTGGGTGTCGTCGTGTACACCATGGACGACATACCTCTCGGCTTCGGCGTCACGGCCAAGAGCACGGCGGCCGCGCAACAATTGGGCCCGACGGGCATTGTGTGCTTCCGGCAGGGCGACTGCGGCGAGTACCTGCGCGATGAGGACTCGCTATTCACCACATCTGGGTAGAAGAAGACGGACGTCACCCCATGGATGTGGCGCGGTGCTAGGCGGCGTTTCGAGTTTTCCCATGTCGGGATTTACGGGCGGCACCGAATTTGCTACGATGCTGCAGTGCGTACTTTCAAAATCGAATCGACGGGAATTTAGAGTAGGATCACTGGAAAGGGCAGATACCACTTTTACACGCACTTTAGTCATGACTATCCATTTCAATCAACGAGCATCACGTTTAGCGAATACGGCCTTGACATAATCAGACGGTGCTCTATCAGCATTATCAGCCCGTGCTCCAGCTGCGACGGCGAACGTAGTTATTCTACCGCACATGAGAACCGCCAGCCCCATTTCTGAGCTTGGCTTCGAAAAGACACGAGCGGAGCACCTCGCAAAATTGTCGCTTTACGCTCAGTCTGCTGTTGGAGCGACTGTCCCGGATGTGTTCAGGTCAAAGCCGCGATTCATCCTCCACCAGCCATCGACCCATCTCGTAACAAGAGAGTGGGAAGCGCCTATGAGCTGCTGAACCCAGCCATCGCCGTTTCTGGACCTATTGGAGCAGGGGTCAAAGGTGCCAAAGTAGTCGACGTGCTGCTTGGCCGACAACGGGTCCGGGAAGCCCCCGAGGCTCATGCTGCAGCCTCGCGGATCTGGTTCCGAGCACTTTTGCGCATCGCCCGGCGAGTGGACGCCGTTCCTGTACCAATACTCTGGGTAAATGTGCGTGTACTCGTCGGTTGGCGCCAGAAGGAAGGTGCCGGCAAGGGGCACGTAAGTGATTGGATCGCCCATGCTCGTGATACGCGCCGTGATGCCGGGCTGGCTGCTGACGAACTCTGCGAAGCGCCGGTCGCCGACCCTAGGTGATCCGTAGGCGTACAGATCGCAGGGGATGCCGGCGTCGCGGAGGTAGGCAGCGGTGATGGATGCGACCGCGCCTCCCAGGGAATGTCCATTGACAACCACGCCATACCCGTACTGCTCTCGAAGTGCCTGAACCTGCGTCACTACGTCGGATCTGCGTTGTGCCGTTGCGCACCAGAAGCCCGTGTGGAACTGACAGTCTCGGCAACCCTTGAGCGGCTGCCTGCCAGATGAGAGACGCAGTGTCAGCTCAGTCCGGCTTCATCATATCAATAGGGGAAAAGACATACATGTCCGACTCAGCGGGCTGCAGGAGAGGAGGGCAAATCATCTCGTCCACGCGCGCAGGCATCAGGAGCGCGTCGGTGACGACGTCCATGAGGTTAAAAGTGCCGCGAAAGGAGACGATGATGTAGCGCAGCTTGTTGTTCACGGCGACGCTGCCGGCCACGCCCGTCGAGTCGTCAAATTCCCTGATGACCTGAGTGTCTTCGAAATCGGAGCAGTCGTAACCGCGGCACATGGGCCCGTCAATGATGCCGTCGTGGGCGAAGGGGCAATATGCGGCGTTGGAGTACTTGGAGAAGAGGGTGAAGTTGAGGAGTTGGTGAGCCGCGATGACATTTGGTTCTGAAGTGTCTAGTTAGACATTCACATTTTTTTCCAAGATGAATGAGTTGGAAGAGAGCGGGATGGCGAACTCTATGATCTTGGACACTTGCCTTGGGAACCGAGGACGGCACGGGAGGATACCAGCTGGGCGATGCCAAGCATCCCGAAGACGAACAAGGAATACATGTCGTGTTTCAAGCTCGACTGATGAGCAAAGCTGCGAATTGCCATGGGGTCATTAAGATGCAAAGACGTGGATTGTTCAGAGACAGGATTCGCAAGTCGAACAAACGAGGGTGAAGCTCATGGACAAGACTTTGCCCACATACAACATATTCGAGCGCATGGAGGCTATATACACGATATCAACCTGAAATTTGTCATTCAAGAAGTCTATTGATCATCTTTACCATTCGAATTGGTCAGCGGGATTTGGAGACATGCAACGTTGAAGACTACTAAACTGTCCAAGTGGGCAAGCGGAACAAGGACTGGAGCATCATCACGATGGCAGGGCGGGGACGAGTCCGACTCCGCCAATCTGGATGTTCCAAGCCAGTCTTTGAGTGGGAAAACCTTCTGGCGCTAAAGGAGGATAGATTTTCGCGTGGGAACCCAAAGAGTTGTTGGGTTTCTGCCGTCTTCTGCGGTAGATGGGCTGAGAGCAAAGGTGTTGGAGTAGACGACGCAGGGATTTGAATCGACGCCTGCTCTGCTGCTCTCTCCACCGTGCTCATGACAGAAATGGCTACTTGTGTAGGGTTGCGATGCACCTAGCAGTTGGGAAAAGAATAATCTCAAATTCCTACATTGAAGCAGCCGAACCCATCTCGTCAAGTCTATTATCGGGCGTCTTTTTTCACATAGACATGCCTCGTCATGACTGCCAACTCGCGCTGGGCAGTCAAGTATTACACCGTCTTCATATTCTGCATCAAGCTTCTTCGCAAATTAGCTACCCGGTTTGGCGGCTCTGGACGGGGCATTAATCAATTGTCGGCCCATCGAGCTCGTACGTCGAGATTCTTCACCATCGGACAAGACGGTTTTAAGTCCGCCATTGCGAAGAACCAGTCCATCCTCCTCCAGCCACGCATGAACGACCCGCTAATCCAAGGGACTGGTGTTGATAGCGGCCAAACCTGATTGAGCATAGCATCGCCTGCCAACTGACGTGAACGGGGCCAGTGCTTCGGAGAACAGTGGTTCATCTTGCCTTGGAGATTTGCCGAGGCCCCCTGTCGTGATTATCGAGATAAAGTGAGTGTTCATGCGCCCTAGTGCTTTTAATGAGCTAAAGAACGAAGACCGCCGCAGGTTGCCTCTTGTGGATATACTCTATGGCGTCTGGAATTACGGCCATTCAACGCAAGAAGTGCCTTCATTCGTCTAATAACACTCTTGGAGCTCAGTACAGATGCTCGTCTGAGGAGCAAGAATAGAAGCTCGGAGAACTGATTACTAGACCCCCCTGTCCTCATTTGAGGTAATGCGAAACTATGGCAACTGTAGCAATGTCATTCTCTCTACGGGTATCTATTCAGCTGTTGTCTTTTTACGCGTTCTTTCTTCTCCGCCAGTACCGGACGCTTCACTTGAACATCCGGCCGCTCAAGAGACCTAGTGCTACTTATCGGCTTACAGGCACTCGCTAAACGCTTTCTCACGCCGCTTTCTTGATTTCCACCCAGTGTCCCGTGCGCTCAATATTAGCGACGGCGCGCTTGAGGTCCTCCATGTAGTGCCGGTGCCAGGACTGGCGGATCGAAGCCGGAAGCAGCGGGTACACAACGGCGATGAGGCGCACGACGGCGGCGTACGCGACACGGCTCAAGGACGTGGGCTCGAGGCGATACTCGCGAGCCAGCTTCTCCGGCAGCCAGTGCCGCGTCAATAGCCGGCTCAAGGGCATCGCGGCGGCCATGCGCGGCGGCAGGCCGGTCGGGTAGAGCAGGTGAGTGGCCAGCTCCCGTGCGGCGTCTGTGACGCGGAGCTTGGCCACGCTCTCGTCCCAGTACCGCCAGAAATCCTCGATTGTCGCCGGCCATAACTCGGGCGGCATGCGCAGCGAGGTGCCAAAGACGGCTGACTGGCGGTACAGTGAGCGCATTCTCTCGGGGCTCAGCGCGCCGAAGAAGCACTCGTGGACGACGACTAGCGAGACGAAGAGCGTCGCGGCCGTCCACCGGTGCAGCTCCGGATCGTTGGCGTCGTAGCCCAGACCGCGGACACGCGCGTGAAAGCCGTGAATTACGGAAAAGATGGCCGCTTGATCTCGTTCCGTACCGTAGACGGCGGCGTTGAGGAAGCGCGCCGTGTTGCGTAGTCGCTCACCCACTCGCCCGGCGAAGCTCGAGTGCGCCGCGGTGCCGGCCGCCAACGCCGGGTGCGCAAACTGACACAGGATGGCAAAGTGTCCGCCAAACAGATAGATGTCGTCTTCAATGAGTTCCCGGAGCATCGTTGGCTCCTCGATGGTCTCGTAGATGACGGGAGTCTTGTAGTTGTACCGTCTTCTGACGGCCATGTCGGGCTGCTCTTCTTCTCGGTTCATGTTTGCCGCCATATTTCAATATACTGTATATTCACTTGGCTTCTCAGAAGTGAAGATATTCTGTGAAGAGAGAAGAGAAACAAGGCCGTGTCTCCATCCCCGGCCGATCCCGCAGTCGCCAAACCCAGAGACGTGGGACGGAGGGTGAGATGGAATATGTATGTTAAGAACCAGACCGGGCTCAGCGTAAAGGAACACGCCGCGTGATCTGGATCACGACTCGGCCCGCGTCCGCCATAACCTTGTTTCTTCCTTTCTCCCCCCTCCCCTACTTACATGCTGTTTTCGCCTTTTCCCTCTCCTAGGTACGGGAGGCGAAAAAAAGGGGTGGGACGGGAAGCCGGGCGTTAGGGACTCAAGGAGTATCGCGATTGGACCAGAGGTCAAGCGGAGCAGGTAAAGTGGGGGATGGGACGGAGCTGCGGAGTCACTCAAAACGGCTCTAGGAGCTCCGTTCGGGCCTCGACCTGCCGCTTAATTCTCCGGTAGGGCGGGAGGTTGCTTCCGTAGGGCTAGGTCACTAGGTAGGTGTAAGTATCTACTAAAATATCAATTATTAAAATCCCTCTTTGAGAGCTCTTTACTAGAAGTCACCATATATGCTTCGTCTGTCTATACTTATGTTGTCTCGACTATTCTCTATCGGACTATCGTACCTACCTCGACTGTTCGTACTTGCCTCGACTGCTGCTGCTGCTGCTGCTGTCGCTGATCGTCATCGTTATTATTGACTCATCGTCTTCACGTTCGGGGCTCACGCTCCTCCTGCCGACGTTCTCGCAATCCAGCATCGCCTCGATCGCCGGAAAAAGAGAAGCAAAGGCTGTCGTTGATAAGTCAGCATTTATATACTAACAACTAGTCGTCGTATTAATGTTCGCGCTGGTCTTTTCACAAGTAGATCGGGCAGACATTTTGGCGGATTCGATCAAGAGACGGTTGATCTTACTTGTGGCGACCACATCGCTGTCTCTTTTATAGTAAGCGTCTCAACCACCGCTCTTAACCCGACAGTGTCCCTAGCTTCGTTTCCCGGCTCCAAATGTTGACGATACCCTTTCAGGCAATAGCCGATATCGTCGCGGCCAGGACCCAAGACCCAACGTTTCCGGCCGTTGACTGGAGGTTGCGAGACGACTCGATGCTACTTTCCAGTAAAACCTTACAACGGGCGATGAAGGACAAAGTGATTCTTGCTTAGTGGGCGGGAAGTTAGATAGCTTAGGATGTAGAGCCCTGGAGCACTAGCGGGCGTTGCGGCTTTCCTGGTTAGTTTCTAGGGGAGACATACTTACAACGATATCCGACAGCTCCTTAACGGAATCAATCCAACACAAATCGGAGGAGCCAAAGGCGGCCCGCCATCGTTGCCGGCCGGGCTCACTCGGTTATGCAGCCGCGAAATTACGACATTGTCGTCATGCAACATTACAGTACTTTATGTCGCTCGTACTGGAGTTTGCTCCTATTGGTCCGCGGACACAGCAGACTAGGGCAACGCTTGGAATTTAATAAACAATCTCTCCCTAGCATGTGGAATCCGTAGTCAACACCGAGGCTCTGGTCTACATCCCTACATAACGGTACTGTCTTCATCTTTTGTCTTGGCTTGCTGAGCTTCAGTCGCGGTCGGTTGTTTGACATCGACAATGAGAGTCCTCACCTCCAGGACATGGGCACTTGCTGCCGCCCTGCTGGGCGCAACAGCAATCGCCAGCCCCAGGGATCATCTTGAGGCCAAAGTCAAACACCTCGCCGGGCCGGCCCTCAAACACTGGCCCCGGGAAGCTGCCGCTGCCTTGGATAACATGATTGCGCGCAATGCCAACAACGGCAGCTATGCGGTCTTCGACATGGACAACACAAGCTACCAGTTCGATCTCGAGGAATCGCTGCTGCCTTTTCTCGAGAATAAGGGCATAGTAACCCGCGCCAAGATGGACCGGTCGCTGCGCGTCATCCCCTTCAAGGACACTGCAAGTCACAAGGAGAGTCTGTACAGTTACTACCATCGCCTGTGCGAGATTGACGACGCCGTGTGCTATCCCGTGGCGGCCCAAATTTTCAGCGGGATACCCCTGCGCAAGCTCAAGAAATACGTCGATGAGCTCATGAAGCTGAATCGCCCCATCTCGACTACTCTGTACAAGGACAATGTCTTGACCAAGGTCGAGGTCAGCCCTCCCAGAGTTTTCCGCGGTCAGGTCGAGCTCTACAACCGGTTGATGATGAACAACATCACAGTCTACGTCGTCAGCGCCGCGTCCGAGGAGCTTGTCCGAATGGTTGCATCGGACCCCAAGTACGGCTACAACGTTCCTCCAGAGAACGTCATTGGCGTCTCGCTTCTGCTGAGGGACCTGCAGTCGGGCGACGTCACCTCGGCGCGCAAGCAAATCACCAGCGGCAACTACAGCATGGCAGCCAACTTGGACAAGGTCATGACGCCCTTTCTCTGGACGCCTGCTACATGGAAAGCCGGTAAATGGGCTGCCATCTTGACCTACATTGACGAATGGAAGCGGCCTATCCTTGCTGGAGGTGACACGCCAGACAGCGATGGGCCCATGATCTTCCAGGGCGTTGACGTAGGACGCGGAGGCATTCATTTGTGGGTGAACCGGAGTGAAAAGGCTCTGGCGCAGATCAATGGTATGCGGAAGCGGTCTGCCGAGGCACAGAGGCGTGAAGGATTGCCTGTGACGGCTGATGAGAATTGGGTTGTCGTAAAGCCCGAAGAGATTCTCTGATTTCTTGCCCTACTAGTAAGGCCTGGATGTACAAAGCGTGGCTGGTATAGCTACTCTATAAGTATATACTTTTTTGCTTGGAGGCGAGCCGTGCAGTTGGCTACGCAAAAATAGCAGCAGGGCATCTCTATTCCGAACTGTCGGGGCGGAACACCCCGGCGTTACCTAGGCTCCCAAGCGACGATTCTTGCGCCTTTGACTTCTATGTTCCATTAGCGCTTGGAACCTTGACATGTCCTACTCAATTGGAAGAGACAAGGGCTTCTTTTTTATACGAGCGCAACACAACGTGGATGATGCGCAGAGTGAGAAATACAGAGTTTCAGTGAAGAAACAGTAAAGACATGACTACCCGAGAGCGCAATTGCACGTATTAGGTCAGCCAAAACTTCCAAGTAATTGTTTTTACAGAACATTGCGTTAGTATTTTTAGCGATGAAGTCCGTGATGAAGGATAACGAAATGGTACTTATCCCAAAGAATCTTGCAATAGCGTTTTATTGCGAGAGCACGTTTAGAAATGAGCTGTAGTTCGTGTGAGTCGTGAGAAAAAGTGACAGCGTCAGTCGACGGTTAATCTGAATCTGCCCGACGTTAGAGTTTATGTACTGTATGTTTGCACAATCGATCAAAAGCAATCTGCCCTTATAGCTCAGTGGTAGAGCGCATCACTCGTACCTGAGTGTTGATATGATGAGGTCCGCTGTTCGATCCAGCGTGGGGGCAAATTTTTGCTGCTTTTGCACTTTTGCTCCCCGCATTCCACTTGACCCTTACTCGCTTTCGTTCCTCGGGGTGTGGCTCGCCGGTTCGAAACTACATATGGAAACGCGTCGCTGAATCGTGGATTGCTGCTAGCATGACTTATCCTTTGCGGTTCAACCCCTATAGACACCTTGTGGCTTCAGCCGAGTCAGCTTCAATACCACGTCCGTTTGCCTCGGAATTCTTGAAACATGCGCTACGGCTAACAGCCTTACAATCGGCGTCTGCTGGTGCTCTGGTGTGACTGCCTCGTTGAGTGACGCGTGTTACATACAGTCGTTTCTGAACAATTTCCAAGAAACGCCTTTCAGTATATAAGTCACGGCTTGCGTCCTGTCGCGAAGCTCTGAATAGCGCTCATTTTTTGCCTCTATTCTACACCAAACATATTTTACATCTACCCATGATACGAGACTAGACAGACATTCTAGTTGTGCTTACACAAAAACTCTGCAGAGTAATCAATGCATTCTCACGGCATCTTTGCGCTTCTTATTACTGCGTCGGCAGCTCTGCCGACAGCCTTTGACGCTGGGCCAACGGTGACCAGCAGGGCAGCGGAAATCACTGGTGAGTTCCCGCATTGAAGCAGTCATAACCATGAAACCCACGAACTCTACATGTGTATCTGATGTAATGCTAATTGTCAATCGCATAGATTTGTCCACGCACCGACCCAATGTACGGGCTTCAGGATACGGTCCGGCGGGGACCGAAAGACGATCAAATATTCAAGCTCGGAACAGAGTCAAGATGATCTCATCGAGAAGCGAACAAGAATTGAGGCGCTCCAGATCCAAGCGCCAGACATTTACAAAGGACGGTCTAGAGACCAACGGTGATCAGCAAAACGAGGATAGCGGCGGCTCGAATGGTGGAAACGGATCCAACCAGCAGCAAAACGGAAACAACCAAAATGGAAACAACCAGAATGGAAACAACCAAAATGACAATTTCAACTCTGGCGGCAATAACCAGCAGCAAAACGACAATCAATTTTCCGGGGGAAATAACAATGGAAACGACAACCAATCCTCTGGCGGAAACAACAACGGAAACGGCAACTTTGGCGGCAACAGCAACAATAATAATGGCGGAGGGAACGGTGGCGGCAACAATAACAATAATAACGGTGGTGGGAATTTTGGCTCCAATAGTAATAACGGAGGTGGGAACGGCGGTGGTGGTGGCCAGAATAACGTCGACTCGCAGCAGGAAAATGGGAGCGGCCAGAATAGCCAACAGAACGGCAATGATCAGTTCGGTGGTGATGGGAACGGTGGTGGAGGTGCTGGGAATTCTCAGTTTGCAGACAATTAGCAGGACTTTTGTTAGCAAATCGCGAGAAGGGATAATCACTTTTGATAAGCGTTTATTCATATATTCATAGCATTGAAGACACTTTGTAGGATGAGTACTCAAAGAACACTTGGTGGAAGCTTAGTGTGCCCTTGCCGGGAAGAACAACAGCTGTCGTCATACGATTGAAGGCGTGATGGACTGGTGAGAAGTCGGCATGATTGAGTAGGCATCTCCTCGGCCAGCAAATTCCTTTACCGCGGACACTTGTCCATTGCGACGGAATGACCAATAGTCTTGAGGCTGGGTCAAGATTCACGATATCTGGAGTAAACGCCGATACACCCGGCGATTGATAGGAAAGAGTCGTTGTGCAACAGGTGGCCCTATGACGTCTTGAGCTTTCTCGTATTCTCGACGCCTAGTCGCAGCATGACAAGCCTATTCTGAAGCTAGGCCACTTGAAACAATATTTGGGTGGCTCAATACCGTTGCGCGAGTAATTCGAACAACCAGTCTTGCTTCATGACCACGTCCTGTCTACTAGATCACAACTGAATGGAAGAAAGGATGACGCGTCACTCCCGTCTGTCGCTCGTCAACTAGTTAGACTAAAGTTCTCGTACAGGCTTCCTCGGCAGCAAGTTGCCGACATCCCAGTCAGTTTTCCTCGCCAGTCAGTTTACTTGGTTGCCTGTTTCGTCACGTATCGCCTTGGAGTGCTGGGATAATGGAGCACGTCGAACCTCCCGCTGTAAGTACAAGATTCAACCATGTCCGTGCTCATGGTATGTCCATATCATTGCATATCTCGCGAGACTCTCAACGACTCTATCCCTAGGACGGATAGCTGAGCTTCAATAGCACCCGAATGGGGTATCAGTAGCCCCCAGGTTTCCGGCACCAGACTGATCCTGCTCCCTCTCACAATAACCACCGCACCGGGCGACGACTCAACTGAGAATGCCGTCTCTCGCTGGCTATGTCTCGCTTCTCCTTTACGCAAGACAGCAGGGCTCCCCTTCGGCCGAGAGGACGGCAGTTGCCCCTATTGGTCACTTACAGACCGAAAGCGCCGGCCCATATGTTCCGCTGATGAACCTTTCCCTGGGTAATCCACCGCAGCTGATACAGACAATCCTGGATACCGGGAGCAGCGACTTGATTGTGCCGAGTTCCAACAGCAGCTACTGCAAACTATCAAACGCGAATTGCGCTACCGTCGAAGCAGGTGGCAACGGCGCCTTCAACCCTGACACATCAGACGGCGTTTCGCAAACTGACGCCGTTCTTGAGACGGGATTCGCCAACGGTGAACAGGAAAAAGGGAACTATATCAAGGCCTCCAGCACTGTCGGAAATGCGAGGTTTAACGGCTTTCAGTTTGGACTCGTTCAGGATGCAAAGCCAGGCGAGCCAACCGAGACAGTAATACCAGTGCTTGGGGTCGGTCCAGTCTTTTCAGAGGCCGACTCTGCTCCACGATATCCGAATATGCCGGCCCAAATGAAGGCTGAAGGCGCCATACAGGCGAATATATATGGAGTCTATGTCAATGATTTCCGTAAGTGGAGTCTGCTCTTGTCGAGCCCTCATACGTGCGCTCTTGCTTTGCCGACAATTTGTCGGAATCGCAGGAGAGGCGATTTTCGTCAATCCTGCGCATCATAATACCTTCTAACATGAAATCCTAGGTGGAAATGATGGTTGCATTACCTTTGGCGGCGTCGACAAGGCAAAGTTCAGGGGATCGCTTCAAGAAGCCCCGATGGTTCCATCTCCACCACCGCCCTCGGATAATGACGACGGCGGTGACGAAAGAGGCGACGATGACGATTCCAATGACCAGAGAGACGATGATGAAGACGAACAAGACAATGAACGAGAGAGACGTTATGACAGAAGGTCCAGACAAGACAAACAAGATCGAAGGACGAGACGAAAAGTTGACAGCAAGGGCGGCAACCCCCCTCGGGCATGGAGAGTCAAAAGGAATGGAAGAAACGTCTCCAGGTCGCTCAGAAGGACCCGAAGAGCAGTTACCGGGTCCAAAGTCAGTATTGAGCAACACGAGCGTGCAGGGGGAGACGCAAAGCCGACTGAGTTCTTCATCAATCTGAGCTACGTCGGCTTTGTCCCGCCTGGTCAGGATGCGGCACAGAATGGCAATCCGTCAGAGGTCGAGAAGCAGAACCGCAGAGGTGGTGACGGGGGTAACAACATCAAGGACTTGACTCCGGGCCGTGGCCAAAGAGCCATCCTCGTCGATACTGGCAATCCAGAGGTCAATCTGCCGAAACGATCCATGAAGGGCTTGGCTCGGGCGCTGGACGCTGACTTTGACGATAAGTCAGGCGTCATCGCGCCGTTTGACTGCAGCAAGGCTCAAGGAACTATGCGCTTTGGCTTTAACAATGACCGAGCCATGGTTGATGTTCCCCTTGAGATGATGCTGATCCCACGGTCCATGACAAAGGGGAATGGCTGCGAGCTGGCCATGTCGGCGTCTGACGATCTCGCTGTCGGGTCGCCGTTTTTGCAGAGCGCGTATGCTGTGTTTGATATGGAAAACAGGCGTGTCATGTTTGCTCAGGCTGTCCCTAATGCGACACGATCGGATGTTGAAGCGGTGACGCCAGACTGGACGGGGACAATGCAGGGGACCGGCTAGAGAAGTCAGCATGAAGCGTTGAACTTGATAGGAATACCATATGATGTCAACTCGCAGATTCGGATATTGAGTCGTTTCAATGCATAGCCTGGGAAGACGATACAACCCTCTACTATTCGTACTTTGCATTCAAGGCCTCGTTGCCGACTTTGTCCACCAGCTTGTTCCACACATGTTCACACATCCCACAGCTGAACAGGTTCCGTCATCAGGGGCGACAGACTCGTCTGCCATCTCGGATGACCGAGCAGCTGAAGAGTCAGCTTATGTCCACAAAACAGCCTCTGTAAAATATTGAGCCACATCTATGTGACTGACATCCTGGTTGAATCCCGAAATCTTGAGTACAGATGCAGCTGGGCGAGTGATGCATGTCGTGAGTGGGCACGTCATCAAGCGACGGGCAGACATTGGTGGAAACGAAGTTGCTGTAGGAACTAAGCGAGGGAAGGGTACATATGTCGTGATTTTCCGGCTTCATTCGATGTTGCCTTGGAACAGCGCAGCCTCAACAACCCCGGAGAAGTCGTGCGTCTTCAAGTAAAAAGATGTCTGTGCAGCTGGGCTGACGTCCCAAGGATAAGTTACTCTCGGGCACGTGGGATATGACGAGTTACTTGCCTTCCCTACAGTGCCTGCCTGCATCACTTACCCCTCGATCCGTCTGACTCAGATCCTCACACCCTTGGCTGCCCCGCGACGGGCCGCCAATGACATGGAACTTGCGACACGGCAGAGATACTTTCAAGTACGTTTTCGTGCGCTTTTCGTGCCGGGATATCAAGTGCTTTCAAGTACTTGTTGTATCAGCGCTGCAGAAATGTCCCGCACCGCCAATTTAAATGCAAACCTTCATCATCGCGGGGCCCCAAATAAATTTGTTGGCCCTCGGGACCTCCTTCCTTTTCCTTTTCCAACATCGGCGGTCTTCGTCGTGTTCGCCTTCGACTCCCTCTTCTCTTCTCTCCCTTTGTCTCTGTCTCAATATTTCGCCAGCGTCAGATAACGCGTTAATTCGCCGGCACTGTCCCCGCAATCATGGCCACCATTATCCTGGGCTCCCAATGGGGTGGGTTTCCAGCTACATACTCGTCCGAATCCCGGTTTGCGCGTCCTCGCTGACATTGGATTTTCTTGCTCTGTAGGAGACGAGGGCAAAGGAAAGCTCACCGACATTCTCTGCCCCGAGTATACCATTTGCGCCCGCGCTGCCGTTAGTCTACACGTCTCGCGCCGTGGCTTGCGCTCTTGACTATTGTGGCATACTGACTTGCGCCATTAATACAGGGCGGCCACAATGCCGGCCATTCGATTGTGTGAGTTAATCACCTTGGAGCTCTGTATTTTCTCGACCGCTGACATTATTTTCAAGTGCCAATGGCGTCTCCTACAGGTACTGTCGCTCCGTTCGCAACTTGCAAACCAGATGGCTCGCGCTGACTCCTCCAGCTTCCACCTTCTCCCTTCTGGCCTCGTCAACCCACGATGTATAAATCTCATTGGTTCTGCCGTCGTGTTCCATGTCCCTAGCTTCTTCAAGGAGCTCGCGGAGCTCGAGCAGAAGGGCCTCGACACAAAAGACAGGATCCTTGTCTCGGATCGCTGCCAGGTCAACTTTGACCTCCACGCGGCCGTAGACGGTCTGGAGGAGGTCGAGGTGAGTGACTTCGAAGCAAAAATCCCTTCGTATCTGACGCGGTATGTGTAGCTCGGTTCGCGCAAGATCGGCACCACCGGCAGGGGCATCGGTCCCTCGTACAGCACAAAGGCCGCACGCAGCGGTGTTCGCGTCCACGAAATCTTTGACGAGCAGACGTTTGAGCGCAAGCTGCGCCAACTCGCCGCCGGATACAAGAAGCGTTTCGGTGACCTGCTCAAGTACGACGTCGAGGAGGAGATTGCGCGCTTCCGGGATTACCGCGTCAAGCTCGCTCCTTACTGCATCGACGCCGTCCAGTTCATCAAGGACGTGCAGGACAAGAATCAAAAGATCCTGATCGAGGGCGCCAACGCACTGATGCTCGACATCGACTACGGAACATACCCCTACGTCACAAGCAGCAACACGGGTCTTGGCGGCATCTTCACAGGACTTGCCATCAACCCGACAAAGGTGGACCGGATCGTCGGCGTCGTCAAGGCGTACACGACGCGCGTGGGTGAAGGCATTTTCAAGACCGAGGACCTCGGCGAAACTGGCGCCAAGTTGCAGGAGATTGGTAGGGAATGGGGCGTGAGCACCGGACGCAAGCGGAGATGCGGCTGGCTCGACCTGGTCGTGCTCAAGTACTCAACGGCCATCAACCACTACACGACACTTAACTTGACCAAGCTCGACGTTCTCGACACCTTTCCCGTCATCAAGGTGGCGGTCGCGTACAAGTCTCCCGAGGGCGAGGAGCTGGACTACTTTCCTGCGGATCTCGCCCTGCTGGAAAAGTGTGAGGTCGTCTACAAGGAGTTTGAGGGCTGGCAGAAGCCGACGACACATGCCAAGACTTACGTACGTACTGCTTCTTTTCACGCAGGTGTTCATGTTGCTTACATGTGCGTCATAGTACGATCTGCCCAAGCAAGCACGGGAATACGTCGAGTTCATCGAGCAGTTCTGCGGGGTAAGTCGATGACCTTTGCTACAAGAAGCACAATTACTAACGCAAGGTCCGCATTGCAGGTCAAGATTGGATGGATCGGCACGGGTCCTTCAAGAGACGACATGATTGCGCGGGCGAGCTAGGGCGGTCATGGACATGGCTTGAGATGGTCAATGACGGCACAATGAGCTTCTGTGCCAGAGGCTTGCCGTTTTGCAAAAGGGAGCTTAATAGAAATGTATACTGGTGATGGCAAGCAGCCCAGATAGGGAGGCGCTCGGGTCAGAAACCAGACGGCGGCACCAGTGCATGGCGTCTTGAGACGTGGGACCCCGAACATAGAACCGGACATGGCTGAATGAGACTAAAGTCGGTATATTTTGTGGTCTTTACTTGTGAGTGACGCTGAGTGGTTCTTTCTCATCATTAGTCTGACTACATGAGGTGATGATCTTGGTGAGCCAGTACGAGCAGCCATCTTACTTGCCTGGTCTTTCCACTTGCACTCTGGGAATGAATTGCTTGTGAGCACGGCGTCTGCATGTATGAGTCGCGGCGTGGACAACGGATAATTGGCACGAGTTTGTTCACTGCGATTTTGGACCAATTTAAAGATAGTACGCCGAGAACACAAAGTTCTCAGCTCCCAGGCGTGGAATTATATTTCCCTTGTCCTCTGCGTTACACTCCAAAAATGTTTATCTAAATGAGAAGGCGCTTTTGTACGTCCACGTGCGAGGTAGAGCCTCGTGGTTTGTAGCCTTGTAAGAAGGAGAATGACCAGATGTTTCCGCCACGTCCCTTGACTTCCCCTAAATACACTGCCTGGACTGACGAGGTTCCTGCGTCTAAAGCTTTAGATCTCGATAGGGGTGCAGCCGACGTTGATCAGGCCCTAGGTGGTCCAATGTTAGCTTTCTCTTGGTTCTCGCTCACGGGTCTGGCGTTCCGGTCTGGTATGAAGACTCACGTTCTGCTTGATTTCACCGCAGCACACGGGCTGCGACTTGCAAGCCTGCTTGATAACGTCTGCGCCGGCAATAACGGGGATGTTGATGTCGCTGCACTTCATGTCGGCCTGCTCCAGGAGACCCAGCAGGCCTCCGGGTCCCTTGCGCTCGCCGCCGGTGGAGAAGTCGTTGCAGCACTTGATGGTGTTGCCGTTGCCGCAGACGTCGCCGACGGTTCGGCCCTCAATGTTGTGCGATGCAAAGCTCGACGTGGGGACGGCAATGGCAACAGCGGCCATGATGGCAGTGGTGAAGATGGTGGTGGCGTGCATTTTGATGGAAGTTTTGTTGGATGATGAAACGGCGTTCAAAAGTGAGTGTAGCGAGGCAATAAAGACAGAATGTCGATTGAAAGAAAGAAGAGAGAGTAGTGTGTTTGTGTTGGAGGTAATTAGATGAGGATGAGTAGGAATATTCTCGATAACCAAGGCGTCAAGACGATGGCTCTTTATACAAGTTTGAGAGAACTCCAGATAACCTCAGTTTCCTACCCGAGATGTTCCCTTTGGCCTTCAACACCTCTCGCGCCCTTGCCCTGTTCTACGGTCAGTCCATGAGCCCTGCCACCCTTTGTGTCGGAGTCACCAACTGTAGCCACTCGGCATGTCATTCGTGTCAAAGCAATTAACGTCTACGGCGGTCGAACGCCCAACTGTGATTGCACGATTGGGTAGGAAAATGTTCCGACTGCCCAGACATGCGAGGGGGCAAAAGCAACTACCCCTGGTCATGCCTACTGTTGAATGAACTGCGATCATCTCAAGACGCGGTGGAAGACAGAAAGCGAGATCGATCCCGGATCCGACAATTGGCACCTCGTCAAATCCAATATGCTCTACTCACAATCTTCGATATCTAGAAAGTGAACTCGAAGTCTTCCAGCCTATTTGCCCTCCCACCTCTGCGCAGATATTTCATGAAGGCGTTTGTCGTAGTGGCATGGCTTTCAACGTTTTCTTTTATTTCCCCTAGCCGGGGCCAAGGGTCTAGCCAGAGCGCTCTAGAGCGCTGTAGAATTGAGAAACATGATTGAGATTCATTCATGATTGCTTTCTTGTATGATCATGCGAGGTCTCGCAAAAAAAGAAAGAAGGCCATGAGAGAGGGCTTGTAACAAGAAACGAAAAGGCCGGGAGAATGCTTCTCCATTGGATATTCGATCCGGATGTTCAGTTGAAAATGCCATGCGTTCGCAAACACTAATAAGACATACAGGACAATTGCTGGGGGTTCAACACTTTCTCGACCTACAATGCCCGCAAAGTGCGAGTACTGCGCAATTACATCGGTGCGGTGATTGATTCGGGATGACATTTCACTGCACAACACATCATTCACGGTCCGTGACCGCTTTGACGGCAGATGGTTGCCGACCACATATGGCAGGGTTTTGCACGGCATTGGGCTCGCCTAGACGCGTAAAATCTCTGCAATATTGGTTCGAAAGAGCGCCGGAGTCCGGACAAAGGAGCGACTCTGACACAACATCATACATCAGCGTATCTCACTGCGAAGCAATAGAGGCGTTTGCAGATAGTGATTGAGCTCTAAAGTAATAAGTGATACTTTTTGAAAACAAGAAGACTGAAAGAAACACTATTGCGGCGAGGTCGGCATCTTCCAAAATGAGATTTCAATTCCCAAACCCTCCAAGCTATAACCAAAGACACCCCTGGCCATTTTATTACAGAGCTCTAGCCTCTAATGCTTGAGACTGAAATCATGAGTCTAGAAGCTCTTAACCCAGACGAACCGATGCCGCGTCGTAGCACCTTAGATGAGACTGCCGAGAGCAACGCAGGGCAGGCCAACGTTGACAAGTCCGTCACCCTGGTATAGAATTAGCACATCTGATGTAACCTGATAGTCGTGCTGGTGGAAAGAGAGCTTACCATCTCGGATCGAGGGCGGTCACAGCAAGCAACCGAGCCTTGGCAGTGCTTCTTGAGGACGTCGGTACCTCCAGCAACTGGACATGTCGTCAGCGGTCTGCGAGAGATGCACGACGTAGTGCTTTTGCTTAAAAAAACATACCTGTAACATCGAGCGCCGAGCAATGTCCGACGAGGCTGCCGTCGTCGCCGCCGAGGATGCCGCCCAGGAGGTTGGACAGCAGGCCCTCGGGCCTCCTTGAGCCGGGCCTCAGGTGGCTGTTGTCGTGGTTGCAGCACTTGACGACCTGGTGTGTTCCGCAGATGCTCGCCGCCTGCATGAGAGTCATGCTCTGGAGCATCTCGCGAGGCAGAAGGGTGGACGCCTTCTCGGGGAGCGCGGCGACCGTAGCGGCCAAGAGTCCGAGAGTGAAAGCGCGCATTTTGAGTAAGTGTGTTCGGATTTCCTGACTATTCTGACAGAGGATTCGCGCGATGTGGGTTGAGTGAGCGTCGTGTTAACAAGGGGATCAAACACCTGAGATGATGAGTATGAATGTCGATTGTGAGTAACTTGAAAGTGAATGCTGCTCTTGATTCCGTGAACTGGGCATGATGCCCGTCTTTAATACTCAATGCTTCGAACAAACTTGAGGGACTGTCGATGGCATTCGGAGCAGTATGGCCGACAACATCGTGCACACATTGCACCGAGCTGGATTGTTCGTTGTGGCTGACCGAATTGTTTCGCTTCCGAGGGGGCTGTTTACCGTCTTCAGCAGGTATTGGGTCTGGACGTGCCTCACAGAGAGATACACTTGCGGCGGCTTGACGTCGTCATCGCTGTCGAGCGTTGTCAAACATCGTCTCCCTTTGTGGCTTTTGCGGCACATCCTGTCCGTCCCGCCCCTCTTGTCCGGCTTCGCTGCATTCCATGGTGACATCCGTTCACGTTACACGGTATTCTCGCAGAATTGCAAAGACGCCTTCTCAATGTCATTGTGTCAATCGATTGCGGATTCATTGTGCGGGATAGGGGTTCTGTTCGGAGGCAGCCTGCTCCGACGATGATGGACAAGGAACGCGTCGGCCGGGTTTCGCTCCATCGGCCGCATTGTTGACTTGGGCTTCGAATGCGAGAGAGAGCTTTGGCGATCTCGTAGATGCTGCTTCGGTAATTTGATGGCTGGCGCCACATGCTACACACACTCGTGTCCAGGCGTCTGCATTTCTCGCATCGTGCCTCACGATTGCTCTGGGAACTATGAACTCGACTCGCCGGCGAGTGTGATCTAGGAAGCTGTCCTGCCGTCCGGACAACAGCAGAGTGTCTCTTGACTGTAATACTCATAGTTCTCGGGAGGTCCAATGAAATGCAGTATTGTCTCTTTCGGCTACATTTCTTCACGCGGGGAAAAAACATCTTTACCTCGTTTCCTCCGGGATAGCTTGTTTCCATAAGGCACCCGCCAGGATTCACCAAAGTACGTAGGTGTCTTCCGGGACTGCTGATGAAGGGCTCTGGACGGTAAGCCTACGATGGATTCCAACGTTACCCGCCATCATCAATCGTAGCAATTTGAGAACTCTGCACACTAAAATTCGGAAGATGAGAGGTGTGAAATTGATCCATCGCCAACGACTAGACTTGTATGTCTAAAACGATATGGCTTGGCGTAAGTCAATCCTATGAGCAGTTGCATTGAACAATATCTTCATGTTTTTATGCGGTGATCACATCGCGTGCAGTCATATAATTATCTCCGAAGTCATCTTTGTGACATCAAACGTCACCAAGCTATATGCGTTTCCTGAATCAACCTGAAGAAGTGTTCTTACCCACGTGTAGCTGTGAATAGTCTCTGGACTTGTGGTAGGCTCTTCGTGCCGTCATCTCAACGTGGTGACTTAGGACGGATTCAGCTCCAAGAAGTCTACAAGATCTAAGGCAATTCTATCTTTTCATTCTGCCCAGAGTAAGCAGTACGAGAAATCATCCTGAAAAACTGGGGGCCTAGAACACTGACTCTTTTGTTCGATCAATCCTCGACTTTCTCGTGATAGCTGTCTATAGGGTAACACTAGGCAAGCATGAAAATAACCCGAGACGACATTGAACCTACACTGGGCGTTGGGGTTGCGCAATGGAAGGACCAGACTCGTCCAGCTTTCTCCAGAGTCCCAGTACCAAATCATGTAGCTACTTCGGACTTACTGAGCGCTTAGCGCTCGCGCTCTTGCAAAGTACGTGTGGACTATAGAAGCAATGAATGATGCAACACCGTCCAACATTGATCGCAGGTCAAACCATCGCGCACAGAAAGGGTAGGAGCATAGTGTTTATCACACGATCTTTGACGACGTCTTTGATGAAGATAATATGTACTTCATAATAAAGACAAACGCGAAATTACTCTACAGTCTATAGTCCGATACACATGAAGGCTGCTTGGCTGCGCAGCTAAACCTGGCCAACATCAACACAAGATAGTCTCTGTACTACTTAAGTTACGGGGCGAAATATGCTTCCTCGCGAACTTTATCTCATCGATTGCGATCTTCTGACCCGCGGGTGTGGCAGTAAACCTGCGCATACTTGCGGCGATATCCTGGGAAGATCAATTTAAGCGTTGCATCTGATGGCGGTTCTGCCAGAGGAGATGTGGGAAGAGATCATGGAAGCCTCTAATTGACTGCCTTCAACCTCTGCGCGAGGGTGCTACGTTCATATCATGCCAGAGTACGATGACCGAGCGCTGCGAGCACAAAGAAGGTCCCCGTGCACAAGCAAAAGGAACTGTTGCTCATCTACAGAGAACGTTGCGGTCATCAGTGATATGCTATTCGCTCAAAGTCGAACATCTCAGTCTCCACGGTGCTAGGGATAACTGAGACATTGCCCCTGAGTCGAATACCCCCAGGCAACGAACATACGCGGATTTTGCTGTAAAGTCGACAGTGATGTCTCAAAAGCGCCTTGAAATCTTCTCGAGCGCGTTTGCGCGCGCGATCTTTTATCGTCCCAAGATATTATGATGAAGTGATGGTATCGGGTCGTAAGCGATAGCGTCGGCTTGCCCCGAGGACTGGCAATCGAGCAGAAAGAGGCGCGATCACGAATTCGCTCCGAAGACAATCAAGAATAGGTACCATTAAAAGGCGCAAGTGGCCTCTGTAGTGTTTCCCTCCCCCCTACTTATAACATCTTTTGTGCCCAGATTGCTATAGCAGGCACCTCAACTCAGGATCGAGAATGCCTCGTGAGCGCAGACATTTGCAAAGGATTACCATGAAAAGGTTGCCGGCCAAGCTTCGATCTCGACCAGCAAGTTCCTATGCCAAGCTCGCCAAGCGCATGTCAACTCCCATCTAACTTTGGAACCGCAGTTCACCGTTGGGCAACCTTTTCGCTAGACAATCATGTGATGAGGCAGAGCTGTGCGTGGTTACCATTGTCCATTGCTAAGATCCGGGAACAATTAGCATGTTGACCCTCGAGAGTTTCCGTATCTGTATGACTGCACGATATTAATGCTATAGTTATTCACCGTCGATTGCAAATTCGCTCATAGCGCAGTGTCCTTACGGAGCGACTCAAGCCCCTAACTCACAGTATATCCTTCATGAATGCACGTCGACCCTACAGATGAGGTGCTCATGGGTTAAGCTACATGTAACGTTGAAAGCTAGATCGACATACGATATCTTGATGTTTAGAGTTACGAAGACACATCGCAAAGTCATTAACACGAGAAAACCTTGGCGACTGGGCTCGTGTCGTAACAAACCAAGTCCATGGATATATTATAACCGCTATAACATATGTCGCTACAGAAAGTCGCGTATGGTGATTTAAAGCACCTGCTCAACGGGCGGTAAAGACGATGATTCGAGAAAGTATGATGGGCCTCGGGTTCACAACTATTGATGCTATGACTACGGCAATGTGCTATACATATACGAAGTGGATATTAACCACTAAGCGATATACTATATCTTGTGAAAGAAGCTTAACGACAAAGGAGCAATTAATCGGCTTAGGGCTTTACTCAGGGACATGGAAGGTCGAGATAAAACCGCCAAGTATGACTATAAAAGTTGCGAATTGTCCGGGCATGACTGGGGATCTATGTGCCGTTCAGTCATTCTGTTCTTGCGTTACGTCTCCGTCATTCAGTAGTGGAACTACTTGTTTTCCTTCAAGGAATCTCACAGCTCAACATACATCATGAGAAGCACCATTTTCACGTCAACCATGGCATACCTGTTCTCCATCGCCCGAATCGGAGAAGCAAAACATGGGCAACTCCCGTGGCTCGACCCAGATCCAACGACTCCTAGAGGATCCGGCGACGACATTACCCGCTCTTCAAGCGAGGCCTTCCTAGGGACTGCAGTGTACTGCCAGTCATTCGACCTCCGAAGTCCTCGCCGCGCAGGCCCTTATGAGAGCGCAAAAGCATGCTTCGACGACCACAGGGGGTTGCGCTGGTACGAGCCCGATCCGACGCAGGGTCCATGCAGCAACGAGACGTTTTGGAGATGGCAGGAAGAGGCGTGCGGAACTCGCGTGTATTGTCTACGCTACAATGAGGAGAGGATTGTTGATCGGCCGTTCCCTGCGTTGTTCGATGACGCTAGAGAGTGCTTCGAGATGCACGATGATCCTGCGAAGTGATTTGCAGGGCTCTTAGGGCAAGAGAAGGACTGTTACCAGACACGATGACAGACTTCAAATTGGGCGGAGGTCGGTAGCCTCACGAGTTCCTGAATACTGAGATTTTTACGCGTCAATACGACAGCTTCCGGGTTGAATAGCATGCAATCCTTCGACAGGAGAGAGCGCATGACATGAATGCCTGACTGAACTTCAATGCTGCACTTCACTTCTTGGAGCAGGTCGGGACCTTGACATCTGTCTCATGCTGGTGATTCCACCTTCTGCCCTCAAAAAGCCCATTGTCTCATCCAATTCTCCATCCAAGATTGGTCAACCTCTTTCAGCTCGGCCAAGGTTGGTGATACCTCCTTAGCCGTAGTCACGTCCAAATGAACCGCCTGGACCCTGTCGCTGGCGAGCTCTTCGTAAAAAGGCAGAATCTTGGTCGCGGGGTTGCGAACAGGGTCGTCTTTAGACGCACTGTCTCGCAGAGCGCTCAGCCAATCTTGTAGTGATACAATCTTGATGTCCTTTTCTTCGCCCAGACTCTGCGCTACCTGCGGCATCAGGGCAGGCCAGTTGGTAGACCGTGGGTTGACCGCGTGATACACAATGGGCTTATTTGTTTCGCGGCTGGAGTTGGGCAGGGTGATGATCTCGGATAAGATTTGGCCCAGAAGATCGACAGGAACCCAGTCAATCTCACTCATACGGCCCAGGGTTTCGGGAAGAAGGCCCATGAACTTGGAAGATGCGACGAGACTTGGGAACCACTCCTGCTTCGGCCAGACGCCAGCAGACTTGCTCGGTCCGGCCACTTGACCGATGCGGCAGATGGTGACCGGGATATCAGCCTCTTGGGCCGCTCTGTTAAGCAAGCGCTCTGATACGAATTTGGACTGCCCGTATCCAGTGGACTGCGGTGTTTCCCAGCCGTCAAAAATGCGCTCCGCGACGTTACCGCAGAGGCCGCCAACAGCACTGACGCTGGAGATGAAACATATCCTCGAACCGAACTTCGAATGCGCGGAAAAGTCGATGAGTCTCCTGACGCCCGCTACGTGACTTGCGAAAGATGTGAGTGACAAGTTAAAGTTGACCTGCCAGGCGTTGTGAACAACGTCTGTCACCTGCGCGAGTAGGTTCTTGTACTCTGCCCGGTCGAGGCCGAAAAAGGGCTTGAGGATGTCGGCGTCCAGGCAGCAAATCTTGTCGTCGAGTGGCCGCAGGCCCTTGATCCGCTGAGACTCTTCCTGCCTTTTCCGACTGTCGGGACCTCTGTTCAGACAATAGACGCGCGTGACTTGAGCGTTTTGGCTCAGGGAATCTAGGATGTATGAGCCGAGCGATCCAGTCGACCCCGTGAGTAGCACGACGGAGTGGTTAGATGGCTTGGGCAAAGGTTCTCGGCCAGATATTGGCAGATTGGTAGCGTGAGATTCGAGAAGCTTTTGCATGCGTTCGTAATCATGTCCAGGTTCATCTGCTCTCAACTTTCCTTCAAGTATCGTCGATACCAGGCTCGTCAATGATGAAACGGATGGATTCGCGTATACTTGACGAGCATCGAAGGGCTCCTGACGACCCCTTGTCTCCAAAAGTTCCTCAATACGCTTGGCGACCGTTGTTGCCTGCAAAGAATCGAGGCCGAGTTCAAACAGATCGGCATCAGATGACAGATCAAGACTAGGGATATCCGTCGACTTTGTGATAATGTCACGAACGGCATCATCCAAGCGACCTTCTCTTGGTGTACCAGCTGACCCGCCATTAGTGGACGTATTCTGCTTTTTACGCCCCTCGTAAAGCTGATTGATCTCTGCTGCGTACGCATCTGCCGTCAACTTGCGCTGAATCGTGCCCTTGCCCGCTCTCAGCATCGGCTTTTCTGGAGTCGTGAAAATGATCATGTCTCGGTGAACTCTTCCATGCGTGGGAGCCTTCTTGTTTGCCTCCTCGACATATGGCCATATACTTTGGAGCAAGTTATCGCGGTCGCCCTGGTCTTTGAGTGGCTCGACGCTTTCAATAATGAGACTGGCCTGAAACCGTCCAAAGCCGGCCACAAGGGCGCCGCTGATGCTAGGATGGGCTCCTATCGAGACTTCCATGTCAATCGGGTTAAACTTTTCGCCAGTATGAAAAACGATGATGTCGTCCGTTCGGCCCCTATACATCCATAGATTCTCCTTTGTGGGGTGCTTCGAGTAGAGATCCTTCATCGGCCATTCCTCCAGATCTGGGAATGTTTCGAACACGGCTTGGTATTTCTGCAGCTTGGCCTCTCTCTTGATGACGTGCTCGTATAAGCCCTCAGCGACGGGGCGATACTCGCTTCCAAGCACCGGACTCAAGCTTAGGTATGCCCAGTCTTCTGGATCACATAGTTGCGAGGGCAAAGGTCCGCATTCAGTTGTTCCCAAGCAATTGAGTAATCTTGTTTTGGACATGGCCGCCTCACCCACTTCCTGGGGACATGGTCCGCCTCCAAACGTGACCTGCTCCAACCGTGCCAAGTTGTCGAGATGTTCCGGCACCTTGACGAGTTCCACCAGAGTCATTGGTGCGATGCAGCTGTGCTGCACGTTGGCGTGAACGTGGATGCCATTGGCGACTTCACCGGACGGCGGGAAAGGGCCCAAGACGACGGTGAATGCAGCGAAAATACAGCCTGGCAGCAGCATGGAAAGGCCGGCGCAATGGAACAAGGGGAAAGCCAGGTAAACTCGCTTTCCAGCACACATGGCAGGGAACGTAGGCTGCAGCCCGAGCGACGGGAGGGTTGTGTATGCATCCAAGGCGGCGATGGTACCGTTCGTTTGGACAATGGGCTTCGGCAAACCTGTTGAGCCTGACGTGTGCAGAACCACAAATGGATCCGTCCTCGCTTGCGTGAAGTTCTTGATGTAAGGGTACGGCCGGTCGACTTGATCATCCTGAAGCCAATGTTGTAGACCAAAGATTTCCAAATGTCGCATCTGCCGACCGGCGAGAATCTGCTTCACCACAGGCAAGGGAAACTGAGGAGGGGTCAATAGAACGTTGCAGTTGGTTTGCGCGAGGAGAGACAAGTGAGCTTCGAGGGAGTTGCGAGGGGAGTTGAGGAGGAGTTTGTAGCCGGTCTTGTTACACGCGAGTATCAAGATGCCGTAGACCAGATCCTGAGGTCCCATGTACATGAGCGTGAGAAAATCTTGGCCTCTTCCCAATGTCTCTTCGAGATGCCAAGCGCACCGGTTGACTGCGCTCGCAAAGGCCTTTGTTGTGATGTCCTGGAAACCATCGGCAGGGTTCTTGGTCCTGGCGACAGAGTACAGAACCCGATCAGGATCCCTGGCGGCTATCTCATCCACGAGGACTGGCAGCAGTCGCTCGCCGGCATGGTCCGACGATGTTGCGGTCATTATCTCGCAATCGCAAGTCGACAACTTGGAGATGGCTTCAGATTGTTGGCATGGGCCAAATGATAGTGTATCGCTGGTGTCTGGCGGCTGTCTCGACGGTAAGTTTGGATCAAACACCTGGAGTTGATGTCTGGTCGACAGAAACCTTCAACTTCAGCACGTTGCGATTCAGAAAGGCTCGAGGTAGCAATTGGCAACAAAGTGAAGGTTGAACAAGTCAATGCGGACGTATCGAATCCCTTTCCCAAGGTGGTCATGCGGCATTGTCATGGATGGGGCCCTCTCCTCGCGAATGCACTGTCGCGAAGCAAAGGCTCGTTGGCTCTAGCCAGAGAGTCCCACAACAGTCTCATCTCCGGTCGGGACCCCAGAGTATCTGCAAAGGATCCACGAAGTCGAGGTTGCTACTCCGCATCCTTTCACGTTTCACTGCTTTGCGCCTCGATCCTGCAAGTCCAATTCGGTGACACGTCTGGAGCATCAAGTCATCACTTGCCGATCCAGGTGGTGGCTTACTGTGCGTAAGAATACATACTGTAATTTACATGAAAGCTTCCCATCCCAACTGAAGCGTTACACTGGCAACTCCACATGGGGTCGCACACGGAGACTTTGCTCAATGTGGACAATCAGTAAGGCTTGCTGCCTGGCCCTGCATGGCGACAAAGTGACTTAATCGCTGCACAGCCAAAGATTCTTATAATAAGCTAAGCCAGGGTTTGCCGCGAGAACGTCCGATACTTGCGGCTGACCCCATCAGACGAATTCATGTTGGGGGCCAAAGGGCGAGGCGCCGGGATGAAATTGGAAGGGAACCGCGGATGTGATGTGGATGTCGGGCGAACATCAAAGTTGGTCATGATACCACCTAACCACCGTACTGCCGGTATACTGTACAGCCCCGGTTCTACTCTGAGTGGTTCTCGGTCCTCTGGTTCACGGTCCAAACTGCCCTGATTCATGTAAAACCCCTGTTCTTTGCTGCTGCGGCTGCTGACTGCAGAATGCGGCCCGCGTCAAATGGGGCTGTTAGCGTTCTCCTGTCGAGGCCGGATCAAGCATCAAGTCAAGGTTGGGCATTAACTAACAGGGATGGTTCGGCGCCGCCGTCAATCATCCGCTGTCAAGGTGTGGTCGGTCGTGGAAGGCATCGAATGTGGAGAGATAACCCAGACGGAGATGAGCGAAGCACTGTATTCGTACAGTTGACGGCGTTGTCATTATCGGAAACGAAGAAACTTGTAGACTTCATATTTGTGCTGTCTGCCGCTCCCCTAGGGCTTTCAAGTCTTTAGTGATCTGACGTTGTCCTGGTCTCTAAATTGCAAAAACAAATCAGCGACTCAATGCTGTCATCCTACACGATATCCAGACGGAATCTCGAACCCAGCAAAGTAGGTCAGATGTTATGAGTTAAGTTACATGCTTATATCCCGCGTCTTCCTACTGCACTGCGCTGATGGTTCATGTCGGGCTCATGCCTGCATCTGATCAGTGGAGCAGGCGGATCCAAACAATGCTTCACGCCCTTCTGGATACTACCGGCGACACTTGAGCTACTTCGTACACAGATTCATTCCTGTACTTACAGACAGTTCCCGCGCGTTCATCGCGAATGCTCTGCAGCCTTTGTCGAGACCTCGACTTCAAGATTCAAGCTGCCAACATCGGGATGCGATCTTTGGATACAGTAACACAGCAGGTGCGAGAGCGTCATCGCAGTAATCGTTCGCGTGTACGAAACTGGGCCCCGAGAATCCCACACCGCTAGGGTATTCTGTGTTTACCGATATAGTAGTGTATGCAGACCTCAGAGGAGGCAAGGAACCTCGGCTAAGGCGAGATGGGCGCCATCTTCAATACGATATCGGGATCGCGTGCGGACGAGTCTCACTAATTCTCGTCAACCGGCTCATGGTTGCGCCCTCAACTAACTTACAGTGCAGTTATAGGCAGGCAAGGCCATGGTGAGCGGGACCGCAGCATGCCGGACAGTGCTGTCACGAGGGACTCACTCGTAAGCGGACACAATTACCGAGAAGGACGGAGCCTTGGCCTAAACTTGAAGTCACAAACTCACTGCACATTAACTTACATACATACAGTCCAAATCTGGGCTTCAACCATTTCACTGCATGTCTTCCACGGCAGCTGAGTATGCTTCATCATGCAAGCATTCATGCTTCTTTCGTCATCTCATTGCCATCAAGACTTCCTCCTCAACTCGCGAGTCCAGAAGCCTCAGGAGCTTATATCTCCGGTTACATCAACCAAGTACCCGTGCTATTTCTGTCCACAGAGCTCCAATACGCGGACCCCAATGCTGTGGCGCAACGAAGGATGCAAGGGATGGCGCGGATCCTTGGAAATCCCGCGCGTTTACTGGGTTGCATTGCCGTAACACACGCAAGTCTTACACGCTGGGGCTCTTTACAGGGTGAGACTGTGGTCCTTGATGCGATCCGTACATTACTTCCCCCATACTGTTCCCTGTCGCGGTCCTTCCGCGTAGCCCTCCACTGCTGGTACGCCCTCCAGATGTTATCTGATGTTGGTAGATGTGAATGAAAAAGCCCGATCTGTGTTCGGACTTCACGTCGCAGTGGCGTGGGACAAGTTTTGGTGCTCTGAACCACCCCCTTTAGAGTCCCGGAAACCCGGAAAGCCCAGCAGCAAATGGCTTGAGCAACCCATGACCTTTGGATCAGTCGCTCGCTTTCTTCAACGCTCATCGATCTGGCCTGCTCATAACCGACAAGTCTTCCCTCGCGACACTGGCCTCTTCATGTCTGGCTCGGAAGATTTGGAGGGCGGCTTTGATGCCTACAACGGCAATGGAGTCATTGCCTGCGCCGTTGTGTTCGCCGCATTGTGCACTTTGGGCCTCGTCTTGCGTTTCGTCTCACATAGCCTGAGCCGAACACCCGTCTCGTGGGAGGACTGGGTCATGATCCCAGCGTGGATATTGACAATGGGCTTGTGCGCCAATGTTATTTGCAGTAAGATAATCTGCTCATGGTTTTTGAGGTCTGGTAGAACTAACTCTAAAGCTTTCAAGGTGTCAAACTTGGTGGTGTAGGGAGACACGAGGCATACAACATTCAGAACCAGCGGCATGTCATGAAGGCATGGGGCCAGACGCTCTTCGTAACAGAGCTCATTTATGGCCTACTAATTCCTCTCGCCAAGACTCCCATCTTTCTCTTATACCTACGTCTATTTCGGATTCATCACTGGTTTCGCATCACGACATACGTCCTGATGGCCTACGTTTGGGCCTGGGGAATCAGCGAGTCAATCGTCGCCATTGCGCAATGTCATCCCGTCGCACATCAATGGGACAAAACGATCCCTGGCCATTGCATCGACCAGCTCATGTATTATCGTTGGGTCAGAGTCCCAAACGCCATTCATGACGTACTCATGCTGGTTGTGCCGGCGCCTGTCATCTGGCATCTACAGATCGATCGCCGTCAAAAGGTGGCACTTACGAGCGTCTTCCTGATTGGCTCTATGTAAGTGAAGCAAATTCTTGTGTTCCCCCAAACGTGCTCCTACTGACTGCATCTCCTTGAAGTGGCTGTGTGGCGTCTTTCATCTGCATGTACTACTTTTTCCGAATGGACGCCTTCTCCGACAAGACATGGGCCTCGATCCAACTGATGCCGTGGACGCTTGCAGAGCCCGGCGCCATCTTCATTTGCGCCTGTATTCCTACGCTTTGGCCATTGATACGTCGGCTCCCCATCATTGGCACCTTGCTTGGCCGGAATAACACCTCGAACGTGTCGCGGTCTGCTGAGATTGAGTCGAAACACCGACACGAAGACAATGGGAAGTGGAGTAATCAGCCACGCAGTATAATCGGTAACGACGACTTTATCCTTCTCAAAGATGTGGGAGATCGCACGGCAGGATATGAGGTTTCGAGCTGCGGATCACGAGATGGTCTCTCGAGCACAGTGTCGGGGAACGGGATAAAGATAACAAGAGCATTTTCCGTAACAAGACCTCAATAACTAGCGACATGAGGACGTTACAACCTTAGATATAAATTAGACGGCAAAAAGCATAGATTATACAAGCGATCCCAAGCTGCCTCGAAGGCAAGCTTTGCCCGCTGCTCATCTACGGGATGCATGTTTATAAAACCTAAGAACATCTATCACTGCACCGAACAGTAAAGTGCAATATGATTGCCCGATGAAGACATTTCTTGTTGGATCTAGCCTAATAACTCAGCTTACAATAATACTGCGCCGCCAATCCTGCCATGAATCCACCACCAACTATCCAGAATTGATCGTGGAACCATGCGCCACAACTCTCGGGTCGACTCAGGTCTACACTATAGATATAATATGCCAATGCTGCTGCCACACCACCGACGGTTCCGATGAAGTAGACATAGGTGAAGCCGGCCCAGTGTCCACATAAAGCGAGCATCGTCACCTGAACGATACTCAGGATGGTCGCCAGTTGCTTAGTACTGTTCCTGAATCGTAGTGCCATGCCTTTCACGCCAGCCTTCTCGTCATACGCGACATCTTGGTGCGCGTATATAGTGTCGTAGGTGATTGTCCAACATACGTTAGCTGTAAATAAAGCCAAGGTGGATGTCCAGTGGTCAATGAATGGATCCATGTCGAAGGCCGCGACACTGACGAGAATGGCCCAAGCAAAAGGAAACCCCAAAACGACCTGAGGATAATACGTGATGCGCTTCATCAAGGCGTAGACAAAGAAGAGTACCAGTGTGAAGGCCATGTGTGATCCGCAAGCGGTCGGCAGAAGCTGCGACACGGCGTATGCAAGGGCAATCAGACCCAAGGTGAAGATGTGTGCTTCTAACGTCGAGACTGCCCCTCGAGCGATTGGTCTGTGACGACAGCGCTCAACTTGTCTATCGAATTCCTGATCCACGTTGTCGTTCCAGGTGCAGGCGGCGCCTCTCAAGATGATGTTGAATGGCAGGAGGATAGTGGCCAACTCGACAAGAACGCGCGGTTCAGGCGTAGTCGGCGCGATACAAGCCGCGTATAAGATCCCAATGAGGTAGGGAAAGTAGAAAGCGTACAAGCCCGCCGGTCGATCGATACGCATCAGTTGCGCGTATGGGATCCATGATGGAGGAAGAAGAGACAAAACGCCCCTCTTTGGATCTGAGTACGGTGGTAGCTTTGGGAAAGCACTGGAGAACCTGTCTTCATGATGGGTCTGCCGTATTTCGGTGGCTGTTGCCATGATGTTGAAGTTATAATTTTATCTTGGGAGACGGATCTGGGTGATTCCTTGAATGGCAAAAGGTTCAAGCACTTGGGCCTAATAGCGCGCCAGCTCGCTGCGACGTGCGAGGGGATGCCAAGTGCTTTCGTCTGCTGGGAGAGGCTTTATGGAAACTGGCAGCGAGCCAGTACGTAAATAGAAAGTCAAGATGCAGGGGTGCCCGTAGTCAAGAGTGAATTTCTGAACGTAGGACCCAGTCCTACCTCATACGGATCTTAGATGCATGGACGGAACCGCGATGCATTTCTAGCAGGGCATTCCATCCTTCGCGCGCTTGCGGGCACACTGAAGTCTTGGTTCACTGCCTATTTATGCAGCACTTGACCGCAATGGCTCAAAATAGGAAGAATAACATGATACACCCTGCATGAGATGTATTCCATAGACTCGTCACTTGTGACTTCGGGTAATCAACCCACCCCAACGCCGAGGTCGCCGCCATTGTCGTACAAGGATTCAAGGTAGCACCAGATCTCACGAAACAGCATAAGCGTCAGTCAAGCCTGACCAACCAAGCTGCGCTGATCTTCTTCGGGCTTCTTTAACGACCACTGTCGTGCGTCGTGCCCTGCTTGTTGTGAGGTTCATGACCTTGAGCGTGGTCACGATATTGCATCGAGAAGCCTTACTATAATGTATGTCCAAAGTGTCACCACTATATGCGCAATTCTTTTAGGCACATTCATCACATTGGTATACTGGAAACTCCTCCCACCTCATGAGACACTTTTCCGATGGCGGAAATACTATCGCATGCCGCCAGGTCCTCAGGGCCGCCTCGTCCTTGGAAGTTTGCTAGAATGGCTTCAGGCACGGAAATCCGGGGGTATGATCAGCTGGGTGAGTCTCGTTCTCGCGTTGGAAACGTCTAGAGTAAACTGACACCCCTTAGCTTCAAGCACAGGCCGACTACGGAGAGTTCACGACACTGAGTATGGGAACGAAGACTTGGGTTCTCCTGAACAGTGGTCGCGTGGTTAATGAAATCATGGCAAGACACGCAGGAATAACGCATGAGAGACCCTACTTCCCCATTGCGGGTGGACTCGTCAGTCGAGGCAAGAGGTTGTTCTTACAGAAGACGGACGATTGGAAAGAGGGACGCCGCCTGCTCCACCAACTGACGCTGGGAGCGAGCTCAAAAGAACACGGAACAGTCGTCCAAGCTGCTAGTGCAGGTCTACTGCTGGCGTTCCTCGAGGAGCCCGAATCTTGGTATGCGCATAACTACCGGTATGCCGTTGCGATTATGAACAAGCTCATCACAAACGTGCCCTTGCAGAAGACTAGGGAGGAACTCAACGACTTACAACGTGTAACGTCCACATTTCTTACCGCGATCAATACCAGCTTCGTTGAGTTCTTCCCGCAGCTGGACAAAGTGCCCAAAGCGGTCCAATTCTGGCGGCCAGGGTGGGAGAAGATGGGACAGTTCCACTACAACGTCTTCAAGAGATGGTGGAAATCGATGGAACAGGCCAAGAGCACTCGAGCGGAAGCGTCCTTTGTGCGAGACAAAGTTGTCAACGGCTATTCGG
This sequence comes from Hirsutella thompsonii MTCC6686, assembly GCA_000472125.2. Classification (NCBI taxonomy): domain Eukaryota; kingdom Fungi; phylum Ascomycota; class Sordariomycetes; order Hypocreales; family Ophiocordycipitaceae; genus Hirsutella; species Hirsutella thompsonii. The sequence goes on from APKU01000108.1 coordinate 145,349, forward strand.
GCACGGACGAACAGGCGATGTATCTCACCATGCTTGCCATCGCAGCGGGGGCCGATAATCCGCGTATGACCATGAATACCTTCATCATGGCTGCAATCGCCTATCCTACAACTGCGCTCAAGGCTCGCGAAGAGTTGGACAGGGTCTGCGGTACCGATGCGATCCGTTTGCCTTCTCTTGAAGACTTATCGAGTCTACCATACATGTGCGCGGTTGTCAAGGAGGTTCTTCGATGGAGACCTACAGTTCCTCTCGTTCCACAACGAGTCTTGGTGCAAGACCTCGACTTTGAAGGCTACAACTTCCCTGCAGGGACTGAGTTTCTTGTCAACAGTATTGCAGTCTGCAACAAAGACTATCGAGATCCAGAGGTCTTCCTCCCCGAACGGTGGCTGGATAAAACGGACGGCGGCGGAGGCATCGAGCAGGACCTGTGGCAATTTGCCTTTAGTGCCGGACGGAGATCTTGCGTCGGCTACAAGCTGGCCCAGAAGGAGCTATTCATTGCTTTCGCCAGGCTCCTGTATTGCTTTGACTTTACGCCCGTGGGCCCAGTCAATGACCGCCAGCTCAATCCGTTCAGCCCCGGCGAGCCGTTTCCTGTTCAGATAAAGGTCAGAAGCGATCAACACGAGCGCTTGATCCGGGCTGAGGCTGCACTGCACGATGTCTGGGGTGAATGAGAAAAATACATGATTCACTTTATCTCTGTTCTCTGGGATCCGTGAGTTGTTCTGCGTTAGGGCGAAAGCTGTGAGCATTCGGACAGCATCGAATAAGACAGCACCGCGCACGTCGCTCGACGCGACAACTCAATTACTTCTCTTGCGCGAGCCGAACGCTTTATGCTAAAGTTTCTTTCCAACGCTGTTGTTCGCTGACGGCGGCCCATGGCGAAATATGATGGGCAACGTCACTGCTCACCAATTCAGTCCCCCGACACGCGCCGCACTTGGCTGCCCTTCTGCGCAAAGAACGTTTGCAAGGAAGCCTGACACCCGTTGCTCAAGGAATGCATACACCAAGGCTCACGATGAGCAGCTGATACACGTTCAAATCGCCTACAGAAGGCTGAAAAACTCAAAGCTTGAAGACAAGTTATGTGTTCTGTCACTACCGATGCGGCTCTTGGTACTTGAACATAGTGACAACGGCTCAAGTTGTTTTTGTATATCTGTGAACGAAAACTTGCATTTCTGTACAAAGTATGTATTCCTGCTTCATCGACTTATGCTTTGCACTTTCCGGTAAAGCAGAAGCCACAGTCCTCTCTTCCTTGGCCGCGGTTCACATCAAGGCCACCGCTACCGTCCTTGTTCTTGGCGCAGCACTTGCCATCTCGATTCTTGCTACACGTGGCAGGGGAGTCAGCGAACAGTACAGCATAGGAGTTATCTATTTGCAGACACAGCCTTGGCGAAAAGATGGGTGCCACTGACCAGTTGTGAAAGGAGTTCTGGGGTCCAAGTCTTCTGCCGCTGCATTTGTCGTTCTTGTGGCGCGAGCCGCTGCAGCTCTTGCGCGGTTCCAAAATGTTGTCCCTCGGGCTGATGTCAAACGAGTCTTCTGGCACGGGGTTTGCCATGACGAGGGCAGCGAAAGCCCAAACGAGAGTCGTGGTAAACTTCATCTTGATTGAGTTGTGGCAGCGGATTCTGAGTACGAGATTCAAATAGAGAAGCTCGAGGCAGAACAGTCTAATGGCTGTCCGTCTCTTATACCTGAGTCTGGTCTTCCCTGCAAATGTTCGTCCCCTCAAGCTATCCGCCAGTTCTGCTTGTCTCGTCTCCCTACTAGGGTTCAAGTCGGACACTAGTTGGCCGAGCTTACCATTGACCTGCATCAGATGGTGTCGATGCTAGGGTCTCGCGGGCCGCCTTTTGGCGTAGGTCTGTCTCGGCTCAGCACGTCAGCGCGTCGACTCTTTCCGTGTCCGCGATGCCGAATCAGCTCTGGGTACGGCTCACCTTCCATCGAGAATGAGCGACTGCGCCAATCTCTGCCCGTCATTGGCTGAGCCATGACAGCATCGACAGGCTGGAGCGTGCTGCAGGTAACAAGACGTGACAAATTGTGGCGGCTTACCGTTGAGGGTCCAGGGTCTCAGTCCAGTCGGGCGAGAGGCGTGCCATGAGGCTACGTAGTGTCGTGGATTACATGCATGAGAGTCGTTTGATGGACAGGAAAACAGTGTCCGCTGCTCGTCTTTCGGCATATCCGCGTGACCCTACAAGGTCCCTTGCCGCATGGTGATGGATGGGCTGGTGCTAGCGACTAAAGTGAATGCCTTATGTCTGCAACGGTTTGCATCCTTGTCGCACATTTCTGGCTGCCCGACGAGTCCAATTGGCAGGCAACTGGCGACGGCTGAGCCGATGGCCCGACAAGCTTCAATCTTGTCTTGGCCTGTCTTATGTTTGATGCCGGAGGGTCGCCGACGATGCAAGCTTGCGGCTGGAATCTGGCCAAGGCTATGGGGAAGCAGGGCAACTCAACAGGGTTGATGCTAAAGTCTTGTTTTTGCAACGCTGAATGCTGGATATCTTGTGTTCAGTGGGAAGACCCCCTTGTTCGAGCGTCTGGTGAGTTGTTGGCTGATATTGATGGCAAGTCAAAGATGCGACCCGAGTTTCCATCATTCTCCCTTTAATGTACTTTAGTGCTCAATTGCTACCCAGGTAGTTATTACGTGGTTAAGATCAGGACATTGGGGTTCGTGATTTGTGTTGGCACAGGTCCCTTGTTCTTTCACTGAGCAAGAGCCAGCTTCTTTCACCCAACCTACATGTACTCAGGAGCGGCAAGTCGACATGGGAGTAAGTTGAGGTTACTGTAGGTATGCGGTGAAGGAGGGGAAAACGACATTACTTGTCATGAGAGTCAAGGGCGGGGGAACTTTGTGAAGACACGCAGCTTCATTCACGCAGATCTTTTTACCCTTGCAACCACGCATCGCATTCTCCGTTTTGAGACTTTTGGGCAAAAGGGAGAGACGAATCTATTTTTTCACCCCATCAGAAAACTCTGCCCCGACCATGATTCAGCCCTCATGTGCCCATCAGGCGCTCATCATTCCCGAGATCCTCATCAACATCTTCGAGTGCCTCCAACACGATGCGCCCGCCATGAGAGCCGCCATTCGCGTCAGCAAGCACTGGTTTACCTGTGGTACTGACGTTCTATGGCGAAGGGCTCCAAGTGAGGCCCTGGCTGCGCTGCCCGAACATCGTCGCCAGCTGTACGCCTCCAAGATTACATCTCTTGCCTTCTCTGGCGACCAAGAGTCGGATTACCATGACCTTTTTCGGAATCTCGAGCTCACCAGCCTCAAGGAGGTTTCAATTGATGCATACCGACCTGAGAGCGGTGACCTACAGCTTCGCCAGTACCTCCAGCCGCCACTTGAGTCCTTTTCTTTTTACGGCGGTGACCTCGACGCTCAACTGCTACAGCGATTGCAGACGACGTGCTGGCGATTAAAGAAGATACTCATTGATTCACCAGGCTCGCAAATCACGCCAGATTTATTCTTGGGGTTCATATCGGCTTGTAAACACCTCGAGCATATCGACCTCCTACATGGCACGGAGCACTTACTCACCGACGAGCTGCTGGTTCATCTTGCCCAGCGACCAAACCTCGTCAGCCTGGGCATAGGGAGAGAGTTTTCCGCGCCGCTCATAAAGCGAATATCCGATCAAGTCTCTGATCCCTTCCCGGTGCTTCAGAGTTTGGATGTCTCCATTTCATCGTCGGCTGTACCGTCGCTCGTAGCTATGTGCCCAGGCATCACCAGCCTCGGCCTTGACGTTTTGGACAGCCAAGCAGACGTGATTGGTCATCTCTCATCCATCAGAGGCTTGCGCCGCCTCGACTTATCGTTTGGCAAACCAAAGGAGCTCTCGAGGGAAGAACTTCTCAGTGTCAAGAAGCTTCCAAAGCTGGAGGCTCTCATCATAGGTCCAGCCGAAAATGAAGACGCGGGAGACATAACTGCTTTCCGCGACGGCTTTTCTGACGCCGACTTCGACGACCTCGTCTCGCCTCTTGGTCTGTTGCGGCGTCTCAACCTCATGGTCCAATGCGACCTGTCATCCGCCGTGATCATGTCTCTCTCGGAACACTGTCCCTTACTTGAGGAATGCACGCTCCCTCAGGTGCTTGACATTCAAGCGATTGAGTCCAGAGCGCATCGTGACACGGTTCTGAGAAAATTGCAAATGCTTGACCTCGGTGGCTTACGACCTGTGGAAGGGGACATGGATCGAGAGTGAGTCCCGCAACCAGGTTCTTGAGCTCCACGGCTAACATGTCATAGGCAGACTTCACCAGAGGAAGTCGTGTCTCTGATGAAAAGTTGGTTCCCGAAGCTGGAGGAGGTCTACGTCAGCAGTGATGACGAGTTTTCCGAGTCCATTGTCAATGCCTTCACAGAGGAATCTTGACAAAAGTCACAATGGTTGCACTTCCGTATTTTACAGCTCATGTAAGGAAAAAACAGGCCGTGAGTATCCGTGGCAAAAATGCAGTCGTGGTAGTGAACTATGCCTGACATCGCACTTATATCTCACAATCATTGATGCTCCCACAAATCTTCTCATCTGCATGCTCGCGATGCTTTGAGAACGCCATGTACACGTAAGCTCGCTTCTGGCTGTGAATGAGAAGAACGGTTGTGTCTTGGCTCTACAAACTGCCAGTCAGCCATTTCTTCTCTCCCACGGTGCTCGGAGCTAATCCCACGTTGAGAGAGTTGAGAGCACCTTCTGAAGGCCCTGAAATATAATTCGCACGTCTTTTGCCCCCAAATGGCCAATACATATGACGAGTGTAGTATGAAGATGAATCATATATACACAAGTACACCTCTGATGATGACATCAAATTTTCTTTCATGTTTGTTCACAAGTGACGGCTCACACCTCTTCGTCCAAGCTTATTGTATCTTGGTACCGACTTCAGAAAGGCTCCGACGCAGCGTTCAAGCTTACTTGTCGCTTGTCACGTCTCACAAGGTCGGCTGCCTTGTAGGAAGAAGGAGTTGGCTGGGGTCTCGGAATATACAGACGTAGACTTCTGATATTCCCCCCACCTCTAGATCTGACGAGTATGTTGTCCTTTCTAGTGTTCTAGGGCCCTTCTTTTGTCTACTCGGCTTGAGTCTCTTGTCACTCTGCATGGCGGCGGCACAGCCTGTCTCGCTGCTTATCTTGCGCTTTCAAGAAGAGATAACATATTACGAGTTGCCTTGATTGGTAAGCATTCACGGATACACTCGTCTAATGTCAAGGAGCTGTACAGTAGTAGGTCTTGCTAGACGTAAAGAGCATGATATAGTTGGGTAGTGCTGTTGAAGAGTCATTATCACGATGCTGGACCTAGTCTCGGCGCGTTCGCTACGCTCGGTAAGACTATACCCAGGCATTCTTCTGGGGTGAAAGCTTTCTTTCATCTTCGCTCCAGATTTCGACTCCCAAACCCGGTTCAATGTGTTTGCTCAATTTTTGGTATCAAGTTTAGCATGACTATAGTACGTGCTCTCCGTTCGCTGCCACCTGTGCCCATCATAAACCGCCTTCAGTACGCACCCTCCTCAATTATGTACATGGGCCCCCTTTCCATCATGAAGATGGGCTCATCAAACTTGTCCTCGAGCAGACCCCAAAGCAGATCATTATCCAAGAATGACTCCAGTCTTTCTACCTCGTCGTCGGCGAGTCGCATCTTTTCCTCGATGACGTCCAATATGCCACTCAGATCTTCCAGAGGTACAAGTTGGCTGGCGTTCTGAGCAGCCGCGAAACTCTCAAGGTGAGAAGCCAGCTTCTCGTGAGGAGATACGGCGCTGCGCTCGGCAATCTGTGGCATCGGTTTCTTAATCTTCTTTCCGGCCTGTTTGACGACATCCATCATGACGGGTACAATGGGGTCATCTGGGATCTTGATCTCCTCGAGCTGCTTCATCATTCTGTCCAGATCCTCTGCACTTGTCTTGGAAGTCCCTGCAGAGGGTGCCTTGGGGACCTTTGCTTCCGAGGCAGTCTTGGCAATCTTGGAGACTGGATGAACCGCTGGCTTCATTTCGGCTGCAGGCAGAGGAGGTGCAGATGGCGACGTAGGCACCTTGACCTCGACCACCTTGAGCTTCTTATCCAGGCCGGCTGAGATGCGCTCGACGGCTTTGGAAGCCTTCGAGGCCCCCTTTGCGATTCTGACGCCCTTCTTGATCGCCTCGGAGGTTTTGAAACCGATCCTAGCGAACTTGAGCGCACGAGCTCCGACAGCTGCGGGTGTCGGGGTCCAGGCAAGGACTTCAAGGCCGACTTCACCCAGTACTCTGAGCCACTCAGTGAAAGAAACTGCTCGATCGGTTCTGATGGCCTCTACGAGGTCCGCGAAAGGCTTCACGGGCGACATCTCGTAGAGTACCTCAGCTGCAGCGGCTCCAGCCGAGGTACCCTCGCTTGCGGCGACTTCTTGGGAACTGCTTTGCTCACCGTCTTTGCTGGCTTGCTCAAGTTCCGCAATCCTGGCAGCATGTGCTGGGTATTGGAACAACGGAAACCTCTCGGACCAGCCTTCAGGCTTCCCAATAGATTTGAGAAATTCTCGGGCGTACATCCAAGCCGGCTTCTCAGCGTCGATCTTGGCATACATGTCCGACTCCAAAGCCTCGATATCATGACCGGGGATGTAGCCGGCCAACTGCGGCTGCCCAGCACTGGCAGACTGAGACTCGAAAGACTTGTCGTAGGTGATTTCCTCGTTCCTAGGAACCAGTACTCCGTCCTTGATGAACTGTCGGTATTTTTCCATGTTGTTCGCCAAATCGTCGACCGGGGTCGACTTGAAGTCTGGTTTTTCGGGAATGTCGATCGCCGCGTCCTGGGGGATGTAGACGCATTCGGCTATCTGCTCGAACCGGATTCCACCCAAAGCTGCGTATTCTCTCTCCCAAGGAAACTTATTGTGGTATACCGAAGAGGCGATGGGGATCATATTTGGTGTTGTCTTGATAGTGTAGATCCAGCCCCCCTTCTTTGCGAAATAAGTCGCCACATCTATCGACGTCGAGGTTGAGGCGTAGGCAGAGTTCTTGCCAAAGTCGTTTGTCTCATCATCCAAATGGTACGTGACCCTGTACGCATCCGAATCCAGGCTGGCGGGGTTCCTATTGTTCGGAAAGAGTCCACCCATGAGTTTCACTTTCTCAGGGGGCATGCCCGGTCCTACACCCCGAAATACATATCTCGGGATACGTGATGCCTGTCCGACTTGTCTCTTGTCATCTTGGTGCTCGAATATGTCAATCAGGGATTGGTTGAAAGGACTGGCAGAGACGAATTTGTCCCAGAGGAGCAAGCTCCAGAGGAACGAGAGAATCCAGTAGTTCCAAGAGGCTCGCATTTTCAAAACGTCACAAGATGCGACTCCAGGTGAACGAACTGGTGAGTTAGACGAGCGTAACAGATACTCATCATTGAAAACCGCAGCTCGAGCGAATTCTTTATAGCTTGCACAGAGAGCTTGTTACCCGACATCTAACTAACTCATCAAGCCGATTTCTTCGGATGTTTTACAGCTACCGGCATCTATGGATATGCCACGCCTGTTCGGCACTTTCAACAAGCTGCCGAGCCAGCCTCACCACGATATACCGGCTCACATATAACCGGAATGTAGCGATGTCCGAAGTACACGTACGTACTTAGCTTATTCTCCCCGCAACTCCTGCTCTAGTCTCGCCAGTCGTCAGATAGTTTAGACGAATATGGTGCGTTCTTCGGCGGCAGTGAAGTGGGCGATTGGATGGACGGAATCGCGGATATTGTTTCGAGCATCAATATGCCCGATCACACGTCAACGGAGTTGCGTTTCTTGTTCGGGGCAACTCATTTCCGAACAGCCGAGTTCCCCTTTGATCAGCAACAGAACCGCCGAAGAGTAAGTCTTCCGCAGCTGGCTGAACATCAAATGGGCAGATAGAGACAGAGCGACTACCGTGCTATCGTGGCGTAGGGTTTCATTGCCGGGTCCAATTAACTGTCGTAGTATAGGTGATAATCCGGGAATACTATGCGACGTTTCCACTTACAGTCAATAATATTACGTTTCTTGGTTCGGGGAATAAGGGGTCAGGCGACGTTAATCCCCGTTGAATGCTACGTCTGCCCGGCTTTGTACGGGATACGCGGGCCATATGAGGCCGGATCGCTGCCCAGTTGCATCGTCAACAGCTCTTGGCGGGACCCATCGCTTGGTCCCCAGTAGCACAACATTGTCTGTGTTGCGATTTAATGACGTGGATTTGCCGGGGGATTTGCAAGAAGGAAGAAGCACTCCGCAACTCTACTAAGGATAAGGTTAATCTCCCAGGACGATTTCTTGACAAAGTGCAGGGTTCATGGACCATTTGAAGCAATGACGAAGAAACTACTCGCAGAAACTACTCTCCCCCTATGGACGGATGCGAAAGGGACTGCTGTGCGAAGCATCAGTTATTCGTGGCTGTCGCAGCTCGGTTGCCCAGCAGCTAGCCCTCAGAGCCAAACCACTGCCTTTATTTGGATGCCATTTCCCCTCCGCCAATCGTTATTTTGCTCCCATCTACATGTAGCGTAACGTCCGGATGGTTACTGCAGCTTGACTAGAATTACCATGCGTCCACGCGTTCCTGACACGACCCTGACTCCGACTATATAGTCAACAGATGTAGCAGACAGGTAAAAGTCTGGGAAAGCCAGAGCACAACCAGCGTATAAACAAGAGCAACACTTGTGGCGCGATATTAATCGGTGATTTCTCTTGTCATTAAGCCTTTGTGTTTTTCTGCCCATCTCAGCATGCCCCGCAAGCCCTTAAAGTCACCGAACTTGTCTCAACATTGCTTCCTATTGCAGTCATGAATGGCTCGTCGTCAAGTAAAGTACGATCTCCTCGAATAAACCACAACCAAAAGAATACATTCACGCGACGTGTGACTAGCGCGCACCTCTAACTTTGAACCTGTTCACTTACGCGTCAAACGCTATAACTCCGCGATAAATAATCGACAAAGCATGATACCTGCCTCGTACTTGCGGGCGAAAAACATTGACTGTAGGGTATTGCAAGCTGCAAGTAATTACAAGTCAGAACTGTAAGGAAAGTGAGGCAAATCATATCAGCGAATGCTGGAAAGTACAGACCAATTGATCCTTTCATCTCAATAATTGAAGTGATTGTGGTATAATCTGGTCATGACAACATAATCTGAAAAGAAGCCGCAGCCTCCAGCAAAATGTGTGCCGCCTCCTCCGCCGGTACGCATTTCGTCATCGCGAAAAATTAGATATATGTATATATAACCACGCCGACTCCCCATCAACACGAAGCAAAACCAAAACTTTTTGGGCTATTCAAAGTCCAGCAAGGTAGCCCTCCCTTCACTCTGCACTGCTGCGAAGCTGCTCATAGAGGGCACGGAAAGCCGAACCCGGCGTCTCGAGCAGTTCTCGCGGGTTGCCCTGCTCAAGGAGTGTGCCCTTGTCGAGGAGAATCACCCGGTCGTAGTCAAGGACAGTGTGTAACTTGTGAGCAATGGTCAGAATGGTACGGCCCTTGAGCTCTTCGCGCAGAACACGCTGCATGAGTTCGTCTGTCTCGGCATCCACGCTGCTCGTGGCCTCGTCCATGACGACAATGCTTGAAGGCTTGATCAGGGCGCGCGCGAGGCAGAAAAGTTGGCGCTGTCCGTGAGAGAGCTTGTCGTCACTAACATCGCCATCGAGGCCGTCATTCTGCTCAATGACTTCCCACAGGTTCAAGGTACGAAGGATCTCGATGATTCGATCATCCTCAGCCGACTCGAATGGATCCACGTTGAGGCGCACGCTTCCATGGAGGAAGAAGGGGTCCTGCGGCACGGTGTTCAGTCGGCCTCGCACCTCTTGACGAGGAATAGTGCTAATGTCAATGCCATCAATCGAGATTGAACCGCTGTCTGTCTCCAGCATGCGAAGAAGAGCTGAGACTAGAGAAGACTTGCCACTATGCGAATGTTAGTCGTTGACTTGCAATGCGTTGAGGACGAGAGACTTGCCTTCCAGTCCGGCCGCAGATTGCAATTCTTTCACCTGCTGCCACGGAAAAGCTGATGTTCTTCAAAACGGGTTCCAAAGATGACTGGTATGAAGCCGAGATGTTGTTGAAAGTGATGGAACCGTTCTTTGGCCACTCCTCGGGGACCTCGCCATTCTCCGTCGGAAGGTTTTCATCCGCCGTCGTCGTGACGTACGAGCGAATTCTCCTAATCGCTCCGAGCGCGGTTTCGACTTGGGTCCATTCAGTGATCAAGGTCTGTAGCGACGAGGATAAAGCAATGACATTGAACAAGGCGACACCGAGGAAAGCGCTGGATCCGTTGCGCACGTTGGTCGCGATACCGACAAGCAGGATCGCGATAGCAGCGTTGAGGAAGTCCAGAACAAGCGTCAACCATCGCTGAATGCACCAAAGAAGATAAAACGGCTTCTGAGAAGCGTTGAGTGCCTCATGGTTGCGATGCTCGTAGTTATGACTCCAGCCATATGCACGAACGCAGGCGATACCATTGAGCGTTTCCAGAAATTGGGAGAAGAGCGGTGCCTTTGCCTCGATGTCGAGGAGACGCAGCTGGCGAGAGGTCCGTAGGTAGTAGAACTGAATGATGGCGAGCGCGACAAAAACAGCAGGGATGGCGGCAGCAACGTAGCCAGAGCCGATGAAGACCAAGACGGCGGAGGCGATGACGGACAGGAACTGGAAGACGGTCTGGTCGATAGCCATGGGCAAGTCATTGTCAATGAGTTCAAGGTCCTGACTGAATCTGTTTTTATGCTTTAGTATATCTGAGTTTATTGGAGGTAGCGTGGATGAGACGAACCTGTTGAGTGTTGTTCCGGCATTTGTCGAAGTGAGGAATGAGGTAGGCGCCCTGGGTTCAAATAATTAGTGACGCTCATCAGGGCACTGCTTTCGAAAGAAACCGTACCTCATAGTGGTATCTAGGAGCAGCTCGTGGAACTTCCGGGCGGTGGTCGGCAAGACTGCCAAATTAAACACACTGAGTGGCATTAGCGACTATTCTTAATCGAGGACTCAATGACTTACCAGTCGGCGATTGTGCAACCGATCATGGTGACGGCTGCAAGAGCACCGTAGACGCCAAGCCAATAGCCAACACGATTGTTCGGCTCGACAGCGTTCGAGTTTGTCCACCACTGCAACCATACGGCTAGAGATGAATCAGTTACCGCGACTCTGAGAGGATCGAGTCATTTTCTACTCACAGGGGAAGATGGATCCGTAGACAAAGGCAGCGCAGGCAATCAGGTAGACTGACGTCGTGAACCACCCAGCAGTCTTGGCGTAGTAGGCGTAGATGCGCATGTCTCCTGCTTTCCTGGTAGCCTCTGGCTCCTGGTCTTCCAGTTGTTCCAGCTCGGCCAAAGCGTCCTCGGGGATCTCCAGCTCGGGTCGGCTGGTTTGAATGTCCGGTTGGTCGGCAAGACTCAGGCCGCCTGCAGTAATCGACACGCTATCAAAGGTTCCTTGCTCGGCAATGTTGCCATCCTTGTCCAGCAGGATGATGTAGTCGGCGTAATTCAGATGATGGGCCGTGTTTGTCGTCAGGACCACCGTGGCGTTGAGTTGCTTTAGGAGACCATTCGGTGTAAATACTGCGTCGAGAATGGTGCGTTCAGTCGCTCTGTCCAGACCAGTCAAGACATCATCAAGAATCATTGTGGCGTTTCGCGAATAGAGCGCTCTGGCAAAGGAGACTCGCATTTGCTGTCCACCACTGAGACGGGATCCACGGATACCTGCGTGTGTCTGGTCGCCGTTGGTCAACTCCTCGAAATCTGGCTCAAGGGCACATGAAGCAACGACTCGGTCGTACCAGGCTCTGTCCATGGCAGACTGACCGACGATGTTTTGCTGCACGGTTCCCCAAGTTATCCAAGGCGTTTGAGGGCAGTAGGCAGCCTTTGGGAAATTGGTGGTGACGGTGCCTGTGGTGATTGGCATCTCGCCAAGGAGGAGTTTGAGCAGGGTTGACTTTCCGGAGCCGACTGGGCCGTGAATCATGGTGATCTGACCGCGACGAACTTCAAAGTTTAGACTGCGCAATATGATCTCCTTGTCTTCAGAATACTTGGCTGAAGCATCGCTGACGACGGCAACGACTCTGGAGTCAGAGTCATATGATTGCGCATACGCCGCAGCAATGTCCTTCTCCTTCAGTGCCAAGTCGTCAACCTTTTCCGACTGGGAAATACTCGACGAGGAAGAAGCGGCCTTGCCAGATCCACCAATGCGATAGTCCTCACGCTCATCGCTGACGAGATACTCTTGGATACGGCGGAAGCAGTTCAGAACAGTCTGGATATGCTCATATCCATCAATGGCGTTGATCATGGGCTGGTTGAGCAGCTCAAAAGCACTCAAGGCGGCGAAGGCAGTGCTTTCGGTCAAAGTACCAGAGTCATTATTGCGGGCAATCAGGATGTATGCACCGAAACCAAAGACAGGCGCCAAGCCGGACGATGCAAAGTCTGAGGCCAATAGTCAGATACTGGTAAAAGAATCCTCCTCGCTGGAAGTTGAATACTCACAAGCAACAAAGACAAAGATGTTGAGGATACGGTGACGCAGGGAAGCACGAATTTCAGCCATCCTGGAGGTGTGGATTTGCTCGGACACAATGTTGGCCAAGCCAGTCATTTTGATGGGCTTCATTGCGTTGAGGGCTTTGGTAGTGGCCTCGAGACGATCCTCAATGGCCTCCAGCCAGGGAATTTGCGCGTTACCGGCGGCTCTGGCCAGGGGGATACCGGCGATAAGACAGACTAGATCAGTGTCAGTAAGAATTCATCAACTTTCGTACTGCGTTCATGTACTCACGGACGATCCAAACAATTGGGGCAACGACGGCGATGCCTAGGTAATTGTATAGAAGCCATAATGCCAGAGCTGCCTCAATGAAACTGGCATAAAACTCGTGAATCATGGTAATGGCGCCGATACGATCAATGTCAGCACTCATGAGGGTGATGGCCTCGGCGTCGGCAATTGACGTGGAGCTGACACGGAGCGTCTTGTTGAAGATTAGGGTGATCAAACTTCCTCGATAGAGCGTCAACAGGCGATATGTCTTGTGTTGATAGATGGCGAAAGTCAACTAGAAACGGTCAGTGAGCCAACGCAGATAGCTCATAGATATCATGTCACTCACGGTCATGCCAATGTAGGTTATGGCGTAACCTCCAACCAAACCATATGCGACATTCTTTGACTTGAACTCTTCAGGCTCTCCGGTGAATTCGAGCACCTTTTCGATGAGATAGGGTTGTGAGAAGCTGAGACCGGTGTACATGAGACGCGGGATGATGCCAGCGAAAAAGACATCTCTATAGACGACGAGGAATGTCCAGAGAAGGCAATCCTCGTGCGACTTGCTTGCTGCGGGTATCTCAGCATCAATCGTCGCGGTAAGACAGGGGAAGAGATTGACTTACACTTCTCCCATCGCTCAATCAGTCTTTTCGCGTCTGAAGCGTCTAGGAGCTCCTGATCGAGGGGCGTGAGCGAGCTGACAGTCAACAGCGTCTTGAAGCCTCTATGGAACACCGTGTTGAGCCAGACAAACATTGCGCGGTTGTAAAAGCCGCCTCGGTCCTCTGGTGACGCATTCTGCCACTCGGGTCGCAAAAGCGAGCGCTTCTCTGTAGTCTCCCATCCAAAGATGACGACTTTGATGAGAAAACTAGCGAGCAAGAGACCGGCAATGCTTCTGCTATAAGGCATGAGCCACAAGGTGCGCACCCGCGCCATGTCAATAAGAATGGAAAGACTGAGATAGACGGCAAGCATGGACGAAGGGCGCACAGAACGCATGTGTTCCAGGTATGACACAAATGCGAGGAACAAATAGCCAGCGATTGTCAAGACGATGCTCGCGATTGTTAGTCTCGTTGTTGGGATCCCGCGGGAGATCCAAACGCCCAAGAACGCCGCTTGAAGAATGATGTAAATGGCATAGGTTGCCTGAGTTCATTGTTAGCCTTCTCGTGGACTACTTTCAAACGCGGTCCCTACGTCGTTTAACATACCATTTTGGCGGCGAGCAGCCATGATGCTCGTACTTTGGCGACCTCATTGCGAAGATTCCAGATTCGCAATAAAGCCCAACCGACTGCGTAATGTGACGAATAATCAGCAACATTTTCTTTTCTCGCTTCAGAAGTGACTGAAACTCACAGGCAACTCCAAGGGGGAGAATGGTTAGAATACTCTCTTCAAAGAGTAGTGTAAAGTCGAAGCCGCCTACGCACGAGTCGGCAACTACAGGTCCCCAGACGTCTTGCACGTCTATGGAACACGGTGGAGAGAGGGTCGCCATGGCCGCGTCGTGAGGCAGCGTTCCCAATCCAGGACGATTTCCGCAGAGATGGGAAAGGAGAGAAAACGTGGGACTCTCACGACGGACAAGGGGGTATTGATGGCGACTCTGATATTCTTACCAAGAAAAAGTCGGGCCAGGATGTCGGGGGACCCGGGCCTAGAGTCTCTAAGTTAGAGTCTCCATCAACGGCCTGGATCTTACATGGAGCGCGCCACTGGGACCGGGGGGTCCCTTTGGGCATGGAGACTTGGGAGGTGACAAAAAACAATAAAAAGGAAAAAGGCACACGGTGAAAAAATTAGGAGCTGCGCAGCTAAGGGACGCTACTCCTGCGGGAAGCCAATGACGGTCTAGGCAGACGGTGGAGGGTAAGAGTTCTTGCAGATGAGTTGTGTGCCTCCATGGTATGGTCCGGACCCCGGAGTCTTTACACCCAGCCAGCTTCTCAGGCCGGGTGCGAGAAGGCTTCGCAACGGCAGGATTTGGGTGGCGTACCTTACAGAAAGTGACCGAGTTGTGCATGGCACGGTAAGTTAATGTGCAAAGGGCCCCACGAGCATCGCATCGGCAGCAGGCAAGGCACATGCACCGAGATGGGGTTTGACTGTAGGCATCGGCTCCCGTCCCGCCTCGATTCTACACAACCCTCAACTGGGGAATGATGCATCGGCTCACTATTCGTCACTCTCAGATGCGGCTGATTCAGCTTATCTTGGCCATGCAAGGCTTACATCATCCTGGATGATGCAAATCGCTTTCCAAGGATGGGTTGCAAGTCGACAAAGAGAAGGAGGAGGATTTGATGAATGAGAAGGTTGTGGGATGAAGGATGGAGAAAAGACGCATCTTGGTCATGGAAAAGTGCACGGTCTGGGTGCCATGTCTTTGAACCCCAGTCCAAAAGGTCTGCAGGTCGATGAAACTAAGTACATGACCTGTAAGCTTCAGGCAGTCGAACTGTAAGAATACGTGGAGATGTCAGGTTTCTTCCTACGCCACCAGGGTGCAGGCCGAACAGGCTTGCATCGGACGAACAAGCTGTTGCCGGTGGCTTTGTCTCTTCTGCGTCCTTCTGCTGTTCCACCAACCCGCCGAGTGACAGTTTCAAGAATGGTCAAGGCCGGCATCGCGAGGCCGAGTTGGAGTAACAAAGGAGAAGCAAGGGAACACGCCACGGGCGATGGCTGACATGCCGCCTCGCCCACACCATTCGCCACGAGGCAGCAACATGAAGCTGCGGAGGCCGCAGGAGCAGGAGCAGAAGAAGAAGCAGCAGCAGCCAAGCAGTAGGAGCCCAGTGTAGGAGTAGCAGCAGGAAGCAGCAGCAGGCATGGCGACGGACAAGGGAACACCTCCTTTGCCGATGGCGCCGCCGGTTCTGATCGCGCCATCTCGAGCTCTATTACACGAGGCCCCGGGGGTGTGAGGCATCTTGTACTGTACAAGAACGATTTGCGCTGCCGGCCTGCGCGAAAAGGTGGGAAGCATGCTGGGCATCGCGGATGCGATCTCCGAGCCTCATGCCAGTTGCTGCCGGCCGGACCCCATCCTCGACCCCCTCCTCCAGGATTCGGTTCCCGGCCCTGGATGCGGCAACCTGGAGGCACATCGACAACGTCAAGGACGAAGCACAAGAACGACGGATGAAGGGGTCCGGGCTGGGATAGTAGCCGGCGGAAGCACGCAAGGGGAAGCCAGTTGTTTGCCGGTTATCCATCGAGGTCGGTTGCGCACACGCAATCGTCACACACACTTGCACACATAGAGACGTACAAAAAAAGGTTCGACTGCTTCGATGTGTGTGGGACTTGTATTTCAAGTTCATAAGAGACTACCTCGTCAATGGGGGAGTTGTGGCCGTGATGGCAGGTTGCTCGAATACACGGGCGACAATGGAGCAGTTTCTTCTTACATGCATCCCGCAATGGGACGCTTACAATGAAATCATGTACGACTAAATGCCAGGGATCTGGGACAGTTACGTACCATACAGTAGCTTGGAGCATGCAAGGAGGGTTGCAGAGATGGCCTGCCCCCCTCGAGATGCTGCGACGGGCCAGCTTAGCCGGCGGCCGCCAGAAAGAAGAAGGGCGCGCGAGGCAGCATTTGCATTTGCCTAGACGACCTCACCTTATTCAAGAAACGGCTCCGCGGTGCCGCTCCCGCAGCCTGCCGCCCCAACCCCAACGGCTGGTGCTTACAAGGCCTCTCCACTGGCATGGGCTGCCTTGCGGCTCGACCTAAGTTACCTTACTGCCTTATACGCGCCTCTCCAATTCCCGCTGTCGCCAAGGCGCGGTAGGACGGGTCGGCCGGATCCTTGCGCGTAACCAAACGTACGAATGAGTTGTGTACCTTGCTGTATGGAGTATTTCGTTAGTAATTGGACGGCACCTTGAATAATTGAAGTAGTTGAACAGGACCTGACTGGTTGACGGCAACTCGAGTGCTTTGTCCGGCTGAGGCCTGTGATAGCCGATGACCACTCGTTCTCTCTCTCTCTGTCTCTCTCTCCCTCGCTTTCTTTCTCTCTCTCTGTCTCCATGTCTCTCTCACCCTCACTCTTGTCACGTCTTTCACCGCTGATTTCAACCCACCTATTAACTTACACCCCCCAGTCCGCATCGAAAGAGACAAGACTGCATATGTGGCCAACGTCAGCGACAAATAGACATAAGACGCATTAATCCCACGAGCGCCGGAACGCTGCGTCACCGAGCGCAGACAAGGGGAACGCTCACTACCCCAACATGACGAGTACGCCTCGCCCGAACGACGCACCTGGCGCTCCATCACCAACCGACCGCAACGTGGGTGGCGACGACCGACAGGACCGGTCTTGATTAAGGTATGAGGGAGGGCCCAAGTTTGGACATCGTGCATGGGCCCAAAGCAAACTTGATGTGTTTTCGAGGAAGGGGGGGTCCCAATGCATGCATACAAGTACGGATTGGTTCATGTGACTCCAATAAGAGTGCATGGCAGCTTGCATGTCTCACATTCTGGAAGCCCTTGGCCTTATATTCGAGATCTGGGGGGTGGTTAGCCTGGCCGAAGCTTATACTTGATCCTGTAGTTAGTGCTCGTACCGCACGTGTAATCTTGCATCCATGACATCCAGCCGCGTCGACGACTCACATTGAGAGAGGCCTTGTGGCCCAGCCGGTCGACGGTTGCTTGCTTTTTCTTTTCTTTTCTTTCCTTTGTTCCCTCCCACGGCTCTGGGTGCCTTACGCAGGGCTTGTTTTCAGCTCTGCAACTCGGGGACTGGTGAATCAAAAAAGGACGACGAGGCGCCGCGTCCTGTCTGTCGGAGATTCAGCCCTTTGACTATTCTATAGATAGATAGACCGTAACTTGTAGACCGACAGCCGCCGCCCATATCGCCTTGATGCTGCACGCCTGGCCGAGCTAGTGGCGTCGAGTCCTGGACGAGGCTGCACGCGAAAGAAGGTCTGCCGGACGGGGGGGCTTGCGAGGATTCCAATTAAAGCCTTGCAAGGACCTCGGATGCTTATTTTTCGTGAAAAGGAGGCGGCCGGGTTGGGTACACATGGCCGTTGCAGTCTGCCCTGGCCCTTGGTCCAGAACTGAATCTATGATGGTTTGGGCAGACTTCAGGTTCGCGCCTACCAACCACCCGGCATACGTACAGGTGTTATGCCCTCTTACCCTATGCTTGATGATCACGAGGTCAATTTAGGTTTTCCCCGTGTTTCTTGTCGAAAGACCAAGTCATCCTTGAAAGGGTATTCTGCGGCGTGGTTCTTCCGGCTGTCATATAATAGCAATGGCACCTTGCGGGCAGCAACAGACTGGAGGTTTTGCTGCAAGAGGGCGCCGTTCCGGACGGGGCGCACGAGTGTGTAACGGTAGCTTTGCTTTGCTTAAAGGTACGATACTGTACAATGTACGAACACAGACATGGAACATTCAAGGTGGGACGAGATGCAGCAGTCTTGTTCCCCGGACCGTTTCGCGGCCGACCGTCTGTAAATAATCATCCCGAGCATAAAATCTCAACATTGTCACCCGGGGTGCGTATAGGCGATGCGTCAGATGCATCACTTTACGTAAAAAAAAGGGCGGCTTGTTTGCCAGGAACATTTCGCACAGCATATGGGAGCGACATGAAAGAGCATGCAAACTTGTTAAATTAACTTGCTGTAGTTTTCAAACGGACACGGAGCCGGCGCATGCCGCCACACCTTATTATCCTTCGACGGCGGAGGAAGACGTGCATACGGCCACTTTTCCTGTATGGCTCGTGCCGCATATGCCGTGGAATCTCTGTATCCTCGCGCGGAGGAATCCGTACGACCTTCTAGAGATGTGGTGCATGTCGTCATCTAAAACGGATGGGTTCAGATCCTGAGCACGCAACACGCGTAGTGGGATGACAATCATGTTCAATGTAACGGAATCCTAAACCTCTCTCTCTCCCTCTCTCCCTCGAGACGCCTGCCGGGTCGGGGGTCTGGATCAGCAGCCAGATTTTCTAGTCCGTGGCTAGACTTAACCAGGGACTTTTTTGGCGCCATCAGTCAGAGATAAGATGGAGGTCCAGATGCCTCAGCTCAAGGAATGCAGTTTGGGAGCAAAGTGTCGAGTGCCGGCTCCAGGACGTTCGAGACTCGCCTTCTGGGCTTCCGTGATTCTACAGTACATGTCGATTACCTTGATAACCCGAGGCGTCGGTCAAGGCAAGCTAGCCCGCCTTTTGCAAGCAAAAGCCCGAGACCGATCCGATCCGTGCCTAGCTCGCCGTCGGTTATTTGGGCCAAGTCCCAAGACCCGTTCCGCCTACCCGTTTACAGACGACGTCCGTATGCCTACAGGACACATACAGTACACGCACCTCCATCTGACTTACATACAAAGGTTCGATGTTACTTGTACGTACATCAATCCGGGCGTGCGTCTGAAGCAGACGTCCTCGATGTTAAGCGAGCAGCGAGATGCTGCAAAGGACTCGCATGATGCATACCGAGGCACGATCGCTGCTTAGGCACCGGACAGACATGGAGTGTCAAGTCATACACGTAGTGTCAGTGCAAAGCATCGTCAGCCTGACGGGATGACTCGCCGTCGCGAAGGCTGCTCTTGTCTCCTTCCCCGTTGTCAATTACAAAGACAACACTCACAAGGACACCGAGCAGGGGGGGAGTGGAGAGAAGCATGAGGCAGAAGGAAGAGCCTGCAGCTGAAGTCTCTATTCATCAGCCACCAGTGCCTTTTGGCGTTTCTCACGGCTTCTGGCCCGCATGATAGTATGATATTATTTTCGTATGCATAAAAAGAAAAGTGGTGTTTTGTAGTCTCCATGCGTTCGACCCTGTGGCAAGAGTCGTGCCGCCTTTCCGCCAATGATGGGAACGGAGAGGCCCTACCTCGTGTCTCACCCCCCCGGCATACCACCCTAGTCCTCTCAAAGGTCAGGCAGATCCCGAGCTCAGAGAGAGTCTCAGCCGCATCGTGCCTACCGCCGTATGGGATGCACGTCGCCATCAATGTACTGTACAAACACGTCTTCGGGCTAAGACAGGGGTTCTCATGGTATGTCCCGGAACGGCAATTCATTAAAATCAATTCGCACAACTACCCGCCTCTTGTCATTGGCCACGTACCTCCTGCTAGTTTCCACGCCTGACCTGGAGTTTGAACTCCTGGCTTGGCTCCTCGCTGCTTTTTTGCTCTCTGTCGGCACAGGGGACCTTCCCCTTTGGAAGACCACATTGCTGCCGCGGTGCCGGCCTCTGCTCAGGGAAGGGAGGGAGCTCGGGTCTGGCCCCGGCAAGGAGTCCTTCTAGTGAGCTTCCAGGTGCAACAGAAGGCCAGGCTTCAGGTTTGATGCGGGATCGAGTTGAGTGAACAATCATGGAAGAGGCCCTGGACCGGTAAACGTGGGACAGTGACGGGGATGGCGTGATGCTGGTCAGCTCAGCAGTGGCGCTTACGCTACTGTACTAAGCTGGTGAAAGAATATTGAATTAGTTCTCACGGTGTTTTTTGGTAGTATGCGTCTCGCCTGCTCCATGTGTCGACGAGTCGTCAACGGCAGCGCGGCGCCGCGTACCCCTAGGCCATATGCCATGCACATCAACCGACATAAGAGGCCCCGTCTACGCAAACGTGCGTTTGCCTGACCTGTTGGACAGTCTCCTCTCCTCTCGTTCTGGTTCTTAACCTTGACTCTTCTCATTCTACTCTCAAGTATCTTCATCACTTCCCGAAACAGTAGCTCTCACACAGCTTTGGCAGGTCCTAACACCGTTGACCTCTCTCCACCATTCGTCTGACTTCAGACACATTTACTGAGAGAGCCTTCTACATGTTATAACAGTAAGAAGGCAGGATGAGATACCAACTTGAACAATCATCAAATGGCCCCTGGGTTGGTGGCGAGGAGCCAACCCGAAAGGAAACCGCAAAGGAAGGGTTTCCGCGAAGCCTCGACGATATTTGGACGTTGAACTCGACTGTACCCGAGCCCGTGGAAGCTTGCGTGCACGGTCTGATTAAGAGGAGTGTCTGCGAGCGCCCCTTCGCCACAGCCGTCTGCTCGTGGGACGGCGATCTCACTTACCAGCAGCTAGACCAATCCTCCAGCAAGCTGGCACACCAACTCACTGATCTCGGCGTTGGCCCCGGGACCATTGTAATTCAATGTTTTGAAAAGTCCATGCTCGTCCCCATCGCCATGCTGGGCGTTATGAAGACCGGCGGTGCGTCCGTAGCCCTCGACACCACACAGTCAGAAGACCAGCTCCGGGCCATTGCCGCCCAATTCTCTGCCGCCATCATCCTCACTTCTTCCGCCAACGAGCACCTTGCGAGGCGGCTTGGTTCCGGCGAAGTTCTCGTCGTGGACTGGGAGCTCCTCCTGAGCCCAACGTGCTCCAACAAACTTCACCACGAACTCCCGGCCGCGAACCCGTCCGACGTCCTCTACGTCGTTTCCACCTCGGGAATTTCTGGATCCCCAAAGAGTGCCGTCATCACTCACCGAAACTTTAGCAGCGCAATCACCTATCAACAAAAGGCTCTTGGCTTCAAGAGCACCTCCCGCGTCTTCGACTACGCCTCTTACTCCTCACATCTAGCCTGGTCGAACTTGCTGCACACACTGACTTGCGGCGGCTGTCTTTGCATCCCCTCGGAGTCTGACCGCCGGACCAACATTGAAGGATCCGTGACGAATCTGCGCGCAAACTACATTCAGCTTACACCGACTATTGCCCGGACACTGGATTGGTCGAAGATGTCCAGCGTAGTCCAGGTGAATTATGTTGGAGAGCCTGCGACACCCTTGGAGGCTGAACAGGTAGGACGACAAATTGTCACTGTCAACGCATACGGTTCTGCAGAGGTTGCGTCCATCATGCCTTTTTGGACGACCAACGGCCCCGAAACTCACAGTCTTTTGACAAGCCCGAGGGGCGGCGTTTGCGCCTGGGTTGTCGACCTTGACGACAACAACTCCTTGGCGCCCTTTGGAACAACTGGCGAGTTATGGCTCGAAGGACCGCTGGTCGGTCACGGCTACTTTAATGACCCTCACCAGACGGCTTCCTCTTTCATCGACGACCCAGCATGGCTTTTGCAGGGCACCCCGAAGCGACCCGGGCGGCACAGCAGAGCCTGGCGCACTGGCGACTTGGTTCGATATAACCAAGACGGCAAGCTTCTCATGGTCGGGCGCAAGGACCAGGCGTCAATCCAGGGCCAGCTCGTCGACCTCGGCGAGGTTGAAAATCAAATGCGTGTCGCCTTGGAGCCTCTAGCCGAAGGAGATATCGATAACGTCCAGCTCATCGCCGAGACGATTCAGCCGCAGGGAGCTGAAAGCGCCATACTCGTTGCCTTTGTCGCCTTTGAGAGCTCTAGGGACATGTCCGACGAGGAATACGGCAAGACTGCCCACTTGGCTACCGTCGGCCTGTCGGACAAGCTCGCCAAGGTCGTGCCGGCTCACATGGTGCCCTCGGCCTATATTCCCATTCAAGCCGTGCCAGTGACCGCCACGGGCAAGGTTGACCGGCATTGCTTGCGTTCCATAGGATCTCTACTAACCGAGCAAGAGATTGCGCACCTTCGAGGCGGCGATAGGCGCGTGCCCCTTTCCGACACGGAGAAGGTGATGCAGTCCCTCTGGGCACAGGTGCTGCTCACCAGCCCCGAGGCCATCAGCCGGACCGACGACTTCTTTGCCATTGGCGGCGACGCGACAAAGGCCCTCCGACTCACCAGGATCGCCGGTGAGCGAGGCCTCTCGTTTGAAGTCCGCGATGTGTTCCAACACGCTCGCCTGCACGACTTGGCCGCCTTGGCCAACTCGCCGACGCTGGCGAGCGAGCCGTCCATTGCGCCTCTGTCGCTACTGGAACGCCCAGTCGACGAGAGCGAGGTCCGGGCTCATGTGGCACACCTCTGCCACGTCCAAGAAGCCCACATTCTTGACATTATGCCCTGCACGGCGCTGCAGGCAGGTCTCCTGGCCCTGACGGCGCGCCAGAGCGGAGCCTATGTCGCCCACAACCTCTTTGAAATCGGAAATGGCATCGACCTCGATAGGTTCCGCGCCGCCTGGGACCGTGTTGTCGCGCTCAACCCCATCCTTCGCACACGCGTCGTCAGTCTCCCGCGCCACGGAATCGTCCAAGTCGTTCTTGAAGAGGGCGCCCACTGGTCCTTTGGCACCAATCTGGAGGACTTCCAGCGAGAGCACGCCGACCGGCCCATGGGTCTGGGAGTTCCACTGACGAGGTTCACTCTCATTGACGGCGGTTCAGACGGAAGCAACTATTTCCTCTGGGATGTGCACCATGCGCTGTACGACGGTTGGTCGCTGCCGCTGCTGTTGCAGGAAGCCGAGCACATTTACTACAACGAGAGCAGCCAGCCGCTCGAGTCCATGACGGCCTTCATCAAGTACATTGTGGATCGAGACGAGACGACTGTCAAGTCATTCTGGCAGGGTCAATTCGCCAATCTCAAAGGTTCCCACTTCCCATTGCCTAAAACGGCAACTTATGACCCCCGCCCCGATTGCCAGATGACCGTCTCCGTTCCGGGTCTTGAGTGGGGCCGGGGTGATTTCACTCCGGCCTCCGTCGTTCGTGCCGCCTGGGCCGTTGTCGTGGCCCACAGCGCCGATTCGGATGAGGCACTTTTCGGTCTAACCGTCACTGGTCGCCAAGCCGCCATCCCCGGTATCGAGCGCATGGCCGGTCCTACTATCGCCACTGTTCCGATCCGCGTTTCGCTGGATTGGGAGGGTAGTGTTGGCAAACTTCTCAGTGAGGTGCAGCGCCAGGCTGTTGAAATGATTCCTTATGAACAAACGGGTCTCCAGCGTATTCGCCGAGTGAGCGAGTCGGCAGCAATCGCCTGTGGTTTCCAGTCGCTGCTCGTTATTCAGCCCGGTAGCGGCGAGGGCGGTGATGGAGCCAGCAGGCCGTTCCTGGCTGAGCCTGAAGGTGAAGGCCACAGCACGACTCAATGGCAAGACTTTAGTACCTATGCTATTGTCGTCGAGTGCCAACTCGAGGCCAAGGAGGTCCGTCTCCGTATCGGCTTCGACTCCAGTGTTGTCGGAAAGCAGCAGATGGGCCGCATTGCTCGTGGCCTGGAGCGAGTCCTTTGCCAATTCGCAGACCAAAGTCGGAGCGCCGAGAAGCTCGGAGCAGTTACCATGCCAAGTCTCTCTCATGCCTCTATTGACGATGTCTGGTCCTGGAACGCAGAAGTCCCGACGACAATTGATGAGCGCGTTCATGATCTCATTGCCCAAAGAACACTCGAGAACCCGTCTGCCCCCGCCGTCTTTGCTTGGGACGGCGAACTCACTTACAGCGAGCTTGACACTTTATCCACCAACCTGGCCTACCGCCTAGCGGATAAGGGCATCGCCGGAACCATCGTTCCCCTTTGCTTCGAAAAGTCTGTCTGGATGCCCGTAGCAGCTCTCGCCATCATGAAGGCAGGAGGTGCCTCGATTGCCATGGAAACCACGCAGCCCGAGGAGCGCTTGAGAGGCATCGCCGCTCAAGCCGACTCTCCCGTCGTCATCTCTTCCGTGCAGAAGCGTGACCTGGCTGGTCGCATCGTCACGAGAGAGGTCATTACCATCGGCAACGAAGAGCAAGAAGCCGTCTCTAAGACAGAGCCGCGCGAACTGCCCATCATTTCCCCAAGCAATGTCCTTTATGTCGTCTTCACTTCGGGAAGTACCGGCACACCCAAGGGCGCTATCGTGACGCATAGCAACTTCTGCAGCGCCATCGAGTACCAGCAAAAGGAGATGGGATACGACAATACGTCGCGCGTTTTTGACTTTGCTTCTTACGCCTTTGACGCGTCGTGGTGGAATCTCCTGCATGCCTTGACCTCTGGCGGCTGCCTCTGCATCCCATCAGCCACGGAACGAGAGAATGATCTTGCTGGATGTTTCGAAAAATACAAGGTCACAACGGCTGATTTGACTCCCTCGGTCGCTCGTTTTCTTGGCCCTGCCGTTCTCTCAAGACTGTCTACCCTCATTCTCGGCGGCGAGGCCGTTCTGCCTAGCGACGCCAATCTAGCTGGAGAAAAGACCCAGATCATCAATGTCTACGGTCCTGCCGAGTGCACGCCGACCGTCACCTTCGCCAAGGTCACCTCGGACACCATTGTCATTGGCCGTGGAGCCGGTGTGTGCACGTGGGTTGTTCAGGCCGACGACTATGACTCCCTTGCTCCTATCGGGGCTGTTGGCGAGCTCTGGGTGGAAGGTCCCCTAGTCGGACAGGGCTATCTCAACGACCCGGAGAAGACGGCGTCGGCATTTGTTCGCGATCCCGCGTGGCTGCTTCGGGGATCCTCCGATCGCCCTGGCCGATCTGGCCGCCTGTACCGGACTGGAGACCTTGTCCGCTATAGAGAAGACGGCGCGCTTCTTTTCGTCGGTCGCAAGGACACGCAGGTCAAGATTCGTGGTCAGAGAATTGAGCTCGGTGAAGTTGAGCATCACGTTCGACAAGCCCTTCAGCCTGTGGACGATCTCGACATGGGCAAAGCCCAAGTGACGGCTGAGACGATTCAACCACCTGGAGCCAACAGCGCGATTCTCATTGCCTTCATTACTCTGGATCTCGACTTGTCCAAAGATGCTCACGACGCTGCCATCAAGAAGGTGACAGATGGTATCGCCGACCGTCTTGCCCAGACCCTGCCTGTCTTCATGGTCCCTTCGGCCTTTATCCCTCTTCACAAGATTCCCATGATGACCACCGGAAAGACTGATCGTCGCCAGCTGCGCGTTCTTGGATCCGCGTCCTGGCTCCAGTACCGCGGCACGGGTGACAAGAGCGAACCCGAAGAGGACCTTAACGAGGTTGAAAAGCTGTTGCAAAAGGTCTGGATGTCGGTCCTGAATCTTACTCTGGAAGAGGCGTCAGTCAACAAGCCCTTTACTCGTCTCGGCGGTGACTCCATCTCAGCCATGCAGGTTGTTTCCCAATGCCGAATGCACAACCTGTGCTTCACTGCCAGCGACGTCCTGCAAGCCGGAACTATCAGGAAGCTGGCTGCTCGATGCCAGTTGATGTCTGAACAGGCACGCCTGGCAGAGAGCAGCAGTGAAGACGACAATGAGCTGACTGGCGAACCTTTCGATCTCTCCCCCATTCAGCAAATGTTCTTCGACGCGTATCCCGAGGGTCTTGACCACTACAACCAGGGATTCATCCTTGATCTTGGCCAGCCAGTGCCCGTCGACACATTGCGCGAAGCCTGCCAAGCCATCGTCAGCCGTCATGCAATGCTCCGGGCTCGTTACCAGAAGGATCCCGACAACGGCCGCTGGACACAGAGCATCCTCGACGAAGATGAGGAGGACGCCTACGCCTTCTCGGACCGAAAGGTTTCCAGTCGAGCAGAAGTGACCGATTTTGCACAGTGGCGCCAGGAGCACATCGACATCCGCAAGGGACCCGTCTTTGCCTGCGACGTATTCCAGATTGCCGACGGCGATCAGGTATTAGTACTTTCCGCACACCATCTGGTCATCGATCTCGTCTCTTGGCGCATTGTATGGGGCGACATCGAGGACTACGTGAAGACGGGCTCTCTTCGCCCTCAGAAGCCTGTGTCGTTCCGGACCTGGTGCAGACGACAGGCCAGAGTCGCAAGCAGTGCCTCGCCCATGAGCGTTCTTCCGTTCACCGTTCCTCCCATGGAACTCGACTTTTGGGGACTCCCGCAGAAGAACAACACCTTTGGCAACTGCAACAGTCACACCGAGAACTGTGAGCGCGAGATGAGCAACCTGCTTCTCGCTGACGGTAATGAAGCTCTACGCACTGAGCCAATCGACCTCATGATCGGGTCCATCGTTTACTCTTTTCTCAAGGCTTTCCCTGACCGACCGGTTCCTGTTGTCTGGGTTGAAGGCCACGGTCGCGAGCAGTCCAATGATCTACCTGTAGATGTCTCCGAGACCGTTGGCTGGTTTACAACCATGTACCCCATCCCCGTCTCCATCACGCACGAGAGCACCCTCTTGGACGCCGTGAGACTCGCTAAAGACACCCGGCGCAAGGTCCCGAACAAGGGTCAACCTTACTTTGCGTGCCGATACCACAGCGCCTCCGGGCGTGAGGCCTTCCAGGGCCACGAGGTCGCCGAGATTACACTCAACTTCACTGGCCGCTACCAGCAGCTGGAGGCTGAGGATAGTCTCTTCGGTCGGTCCGAGCAGCAACCTGCCGAGGCAGAGAAGACCGTCACCGAGGTGTCGGAGACGGCAATGCGTACCGCCATGATTGAGGTCAACGCCGGTGTTGAGGAGGGCAACTTGGGCGTGTCCTTCTGCTTCCACAAGGACATGAAGCACCAAGATCGCCTCAAGATCTGGAGCGAGGAGATGTTCCCAAAGGCTCTCAAGGCCCTTACCGATGAACTCAAGCATGCACCTACCAGCTTCACCCTCAGCGATCTGCCTCTCTTGCCCATGTCTTACCGGGGCTTGGACACTCTCCTCAAGGAGCAGCTGCCAAGCATGGGCATCACCCCG
This sequence comes from Hirsutella thompsonii MTCC6686, assembly GCA_000472125.2. NCBI lineage: Eukaryota > Fungi > Ascomycota > Sordariomycetes > Hypocreales > Ophiocordycipitaceae > Hirsutella > Hirsutella thompsonii. The sequence goes on from APKU01000108.1 coordinate 172,828, forward strand.
AACGACGTTGCGGACATCTATCCCTGCTCTCCCCTCCAGGAAGGCATCCTGCTTAGTTCTTTCAAGGGCGCCGCTACCTACGACACGTACAACATTTACCGCTGCGTGCCGAGCGCCATTGCCACGACGAGCCTCATCTCTCCTGCCAAGCTCGAGGCGGCGTGGAGGAGAGTCGTGCCTCGTCACAACATCATGTCCACCGTCTTCAGCATGCACCCAGAAGGCAATGGTTTCATCCAGATCGTCCTGGCCAACCCTAACATCCGTGTTCGCCACGTTACTGCCACCAAGGAACAAGGCACGGTTAATGCCCTGTGCAATCTGGAGCGACCCGTGTTCAGCCCCAAGGAACCGCAACACGAGCTGGTCATTTGCCAATGCGAGACAGGCGAAGTTGCTATTCGTCTGGACGTGAGCCACGCTCTCATCGACGCCTACTCAATTGCCGTCCTGGTTACGGAACTCAACAGTGCCTACGATGGTTGCTCGCTGCCTCTTGCCCCCTCTTTCGGTGACATGGTCCGCTTCATCGACAGCACGCCCAAGAATCAGCGTGTCGCGGCATGGACCTCCCTTCTGGATGGGGTTGAGCCTTGCGTCGTCCCTGTCACTCAGCCTCCGCAGGACCAGTCGTTCGAGGAGACTCACAGCGATGTCTCTCTTCCCACTAACCTGGTCTCCAGCATCTCCGAATTCTGCAAGGAAATTGGCATCACCCGGGCTGTCTTCCTTCAGGTCGCCTGGTCAATGGCTCTCTCTCAGTTCACCGGTCTCCCCGAGGTATGCTTCGGCTACTTGGCCTCTGGTCGTGACGCCCCCGTCGACAAAATCGAAATCATGGTCGGCCCTCTCGCCAATCTGCTAATCAGCCGCATTGACCTTCGTGAGCCTATTCGTCAAGTCCTCGAAACTGCCGCCAACCGGTCCATTCAGCACCTGGCAATGCAGCATGCCTCCTTGGCCGAGATTCAGCACCAGCTTGGCCTGGCTGGTCGCCGTCTTTTCAACACGTCCCTCTCGATCCGTGAAGCTGACAAGCTCAAAGGCCCCGAGACGAGGACCTTTTCCTTTGAAGTTGATGCCGGCGAAGATCCTCACGAGGCAAGTGTGCTTCTCTTTCTTACTACAATGGTTGCTAACAGAACATAGTACGATCTGAGTCTCAGCGCCAACATTGACGGCAACAAGATGGACATCGTCATGGAGTATCGTGAGCCATACATTGGCCAAGAGGTAGCTCGCAAGGCCGGCGTCACCCTGAGCAAGGCCATTGAGTATCTACTCGATGCCGGTTCCAGCTCCGACGGCTCCGAGACCCTCTTCGGAGGCTTTTTCAAGCATCTCATCGGCGCTGATGAGAGTGCTGCCACTGAGTATTGGCGAAACGAGTTTGCCTCTATGCAGGGCTCCCATTACCCTGTTCTGAAGAACGCCACGTACCAGCCCCGACCAAACAGCTCCATCGAACTCGACTTGACCGACGTCCACTGGGACTCCAGTGTCGAGCCTGCCAGCGTCATTCGTTCCGCCTGGGCAGCAGTCACAGCCCGTAGTGTGGGCTCAAACGAGGCTTTGTTTGGAGCGTCCGTTGGCCATGTCGACTTTGACGCTGTCGTGCCGATTCGCATCTCTCTTGACTGGGATAGCAGCATCCAGAAGCTCCTCCAGACCGTCCAGGATCAGGCTCAGGCTATGGTTCCTTATGACAGAACTGGTCTTCCGAGGATTCGTCGTATCAGCGAGCAGGCTTCCTCTGCCTGCGACTTCAAGACACTGATGGTCATTAAGAACACTGAATCTTCTTCGACGAATGCCGCCGGCATCCAGCATGGTTGGAACGATTTTGGCTCGCACGCCCTTGTTTTGGAGCTCAGTCCAGGAGTTGACAGAGTCCACATCAACGCATCTTACGACTCTAGGTGCATTGGCGAAGCTCAGATCTCTCGTGTCCTTCATCAGTTCCACCATGTCCTCATCCAGCTTCTCAACACGTCTCTGAGGGAGCACAAGTTGCGAGACTTGACCATTCTCAGCCAGCGCGATCTGGATGACATCTGGACTTGGAATGCGGTTGTCCCAGAACCAGTCGAATCCTGCTTGCACGACATGATTGAGAAGCGGGCGTCAGAACAACCCCTAGCTCCAGCCATTCATGCTTGGGACGGTGAGCTTACTTACGGCCAGCTGAGTGAGCTCTCCACCCGCCTTGCCCATCAACTTGTTGGTAAAGGTGTTGGACCCGGCTCTGTGGTTCCTCTTGTCTTCGAGAAGTCAATGTGGATGCCCGTCGCCGCGCTTGCTGTCATGAAGGCTGGTGGCGCTTCCGTCGCCGTTGATTCGACCCAGCCCGAGGAGAGAATCCGTGTCATTGCGAGCGAAGCTCGAACGGAGAAGCCGCTTGTCATCGTCTCGTCTGTTGCCAACCAAGGCCTCGTGGAAAAGCTCGAGGCAGACGAGATGGTCATTGTCGGACTTGACCATCTGCCCGACTCCCTTCCTGAGCGTTATCCTGAGCTGCCGGCTGTAAGCTCCGAGGACATTCTCTACGTCGTCTTCACCTCTGGAAGCACGGGGAAGCCGAAGGGCGCCGTCATCTCGCACCGCAACTATGCTAGCGCCATTACTTACCAGAGGGACGATCTTGGCTATAGCAGCGATGCTCGCGTCTTCGACTTTTCGTCCTATGCGTTCGACATTGTCTGGTCAAACCTGCTTAACACGCTTACAGTCGGGGCTTGTCTTTGCATTCCATCTGCAGCCGAGCGTGAGAACAACCTCGCAGGCGCCCTTGAGAAGTACAAGGTGACCGTCTCCGACCTAACGCCGTCTGTTGCCAGATTCATCGAGCCCAAGTCGGCCCTCCATAATCTCAACACCCTTCTCCTTGGAGGTGAAGTTGTTCTTCCAAGCGACGCCCGTCTCGTCAGGGACGACACTTTGGTTGTCAGCGCCTATGGCCCTGCGGAATGCACTCCAACGGCCACCATTCTGCATTTGAAGCCCGATAGCGAGATGGGCATCGGCCGCGCCTCAGGACTTTGCACTTGGGTCGTCGACATGGACAACCCTAACGCCTTGGCTCCCATTGGTGCCATCGGTGAATTATGGCTTGAGGGACCCCTAGTCGGTCTGGGTTACCTCAAGGAGCCGGAGAAGACAGCCGCAGCCTTTATTCGCGACCCAGATTGGCTTATGAACGGCGCTCCTGGAACCCACGCCGGCCGACGAGGCTTGACTTACCGCACCGGCGATCTTGTTCAATACAAGGAAGATGGCACCCTTCTCTTCATTGGCCGAAAGGACACCCAAGTTAAGATCCGCGGCCAGCGCGTAGAGCTCGGCGAGGTTGAGCACCACGTGCTACAAGCTGTCAAGACCGCAGAGCCCTCGGCCAGCGTTCAAATCATTGCCGAGACTATCCAGCCCAAAGCATCCGAGAGCAAGATCCTCGTCGCGTTTGTTGCCTTTGACAACGCAAAGGATCTCGCCATCGAGGCGTACGAAAACGAGGTTCGACAGCTCACCATCGGCCTCAATGATCGCCTGGCCGAGACGCTGCCCGTCTTTATGCTACCATCGGCATATATCCCCATCCAGACGGTGCCCATGATGACCACGGGTAAGGCTGATCGCCGTCAGCTCCGTGCCATTGGCTCCGCCATGACCGCAAAGGACATTGCCAAGCTGAGTCGTGTCGAGGGTGAGCGCCGCGCTCCCCGCTCAGACGCCGAGCGCGCCATGCAAGGTCTCTGGGCAGAGATTCTACACGTCGAGCCAGAGAGCATCGGTATCGACGATAGCTTTTTCCGCATCGGCGGCGACTCTATTGGCGCTATGAAATTGGTTGGTCTCGCTCGACACAAGGGCTTCGCTCTTTCTGTTCGAGACGTTTTCCAGAACCCCGTTCTTCTCGACCTGGCTGCCATTGAGGCTTCCGCCACATTAGAAAACGCATGACGAGTTGATTTGTTGTATGTCTGTTATCTGTTTACCGTGGAAATCTGGTTCAATGCGCTTGTCCTGTTTGCTCATTTGATGTCTTTTCTCCATGTCTGCATTGTTTTGGTGTTTCCAAGGCGCATCAAGGAAGGGTTTCTGTTAGGCAACGATCCTGCTGGAACAGGACAAACATTTCAGTATCTCTGGATGGTCTTTTTTCATGGTTGCATTTTGGTGTTTGGGTTAAAAGGTCGGGCGAGGGAATGAGGAACGAATGGTTGGCCATGATATCCTAATTATAATTGCGCAAAAAACTGTTTCATATCTGTTAGTCCAATTATTACAAGTTCATCGCATTGGAGACTCTCCCGCTTATGCCGTTTCAATCCCTTACCTGCGTGGGATATACGTGATTATAACGTATCTACCCGGCTAACCGACTACCCCCCCTACTCGACCGTATTATCGCGTCGTAACCGTATTATTAATATAAACTTTAAATCTATATATCTCTATTAATTCTTATCTAATTAATATTAAACCTTAACTATATCTTTATCTAGCGCTACCCGTAAGATTTATATCTAGAATACTATATAAGCTATTTAGGATAGCGTTTTAATATATTAAGCTTATTAGTATTAGGATATATTTAAGATAATACTTTACGATCGACTTTATAGTTATATATTAAAGTAAAAAGCTTTTATAATAAGGTAATAGCTTTCCCCTTAATAGGAATAAGATCTTATATAATAGATCCTATCGGAAGAAGAAATAAGCTAGCCTTTAATATAATAAGAAATTATAGTCTTAATATAATATATTATAGGCTTTAATAATAATAATAGTTTTATTAGGTATAATTAAGTTAATAGGTTTTTTAAATATAACCCGGATATTAAAATAAAGCTTTTATAAAGTATTAAATCGATAAAAACTTTATCTTTAATAAAGGGATAGCTTTAAGATTTCTATAAATATCTATATTATTAGATAACTATTAAATCGATAGGGTTATTATAAATTTATAATATAGATAAGATTAGCCTTATAGAAAGTAAGACTAAAGCTAGCGTTATCTTTAGTAATACCTTAATAAAATATTCTATAAGATCTAAAGGAGATCCTAGCTAATAGGTATTAATTATTAAGTATATAAATACTTTTAGCTACTATATTAACCCTTTAGTTATCTTTATAGGTTAGAACCTTTAGGGTTAATAATTTCTAGATAACTTTCTTTATTAAGTATATAATTACTTTAATATTAATTAATCGAACGGCTAGCTAGCTATTAATTAATTAAATAATATATTCTTACTTTCTATAGCGCTATTAGATCTATTATAATAAAGGTTATTAATTATTAATAGCTCTCTAATTTATATTATTATAGAATTTATATATAAGGTATAGAAATATCGTATATAGCTTTTCTTTTTATTTACCTATTTATTATATATTATATAGCTATTTAATATAGGTATCTTCGGCCCTTTAAAAGAATATTATTATTAATAGCTAGCTAGCTTTATTAATTTTATAATTATAGCCCTAATATAGAAGTAATACTTCTTAATTAAATATAAAGTAGCCTTTAAGAAAGTATTTATATAGGATAATATTTAGGCCGGCTTTTAGGTAGCTAAAATCTATCCTATTAATATTAAAAGACTATTAGCCTTTATTATTAAGCTATTAGCTAATTAGGGGCTTTTAATAATATTAAGAAAGTAAGAAAATTATAAAAATAAGGAGTAATAAACGCCTTAAGATACTAAAGATATCTATATATAAATATTATAGCTTTAATTATAGCTTTAAAGTATTAATTATAATATAAAGTCTTTAGCCTAAAAGGCTAATAATACCCTCGATTATAAGAATATATTTATAGTATTATTAAAGTAAAAGAACCGCTATTTAAAGGCTAAGCTTATTACCTAAAAGCTATTTTAGCGGGTTTTTCGGGCCTTTCCTAGAGGAAAGAAGGAAAAAGAGACGAGAAGTCGTCTAGGGTAGGAGG